>JBDJHY010610404.1:0-16360 GCA_039654485.1 Withania somnifera | reverse complement strand
ATTAATGACCCTAATTGTGAAAACTCAAAATTCTTCAATTAATTCATCTATTATTAAGATAAATTATTGTCTCTTTAAGTTTATTTCACTCTGTAATATCGTTACTCCGTCGAGTTGTGTCGTTTAATTTCGTAAACCTTGAATTTTTTACCCCTTTTTAATTAAAACTTTCCTAAGGTGTTTGAAGCCCTTGCCGCACTCGAATTGTGCACAATTTTAGAGCATGTGTTCCTAATGACATTGGAAACAATATAGTAAAATTTATTTTATGTTTCGGGCCTCGCAAGCCCATTTAGGCCAGATTTTTGTCCTTGTTCGAAATTTAGTATAAATTATACCGTTAGACTCATATTAATATATAGAACACCTTGACACAAGTTTTAGATTATTTAGAGACCATTTGATGTCAGTCAAAGTAAATTTCATTATATTATAGCGCTTTGTCATTGGACGACAGGTAGGCTTTGTGGGGATATCTTTGGGCTTATAGCTTTAATAAGTGTACTAATTAGCATCCTTGGGTTGGGTAGCTAAGTCGTAGAGTACCCTATACCGTTCTTTCATCTGTTTCATATTGATAGTCATATTTCGGCACCCGAGTGATATGGGGCTCAAGAGTTAGCATTTGATTAGAGATAGTTGTGCAAGGCATAGGATGTGGATAATTAATGATTATATTTTGATATATATGTTGTTGATATGTTGTGCATTCATGACATGAGTGACCGGGCCTAAGGCTCCGATGAGAGTGCATTGGGGCTGGGTAGTATCACCACCTGATTTATGAGCCATGAAGGCTAATGGATGATTTGATGATAAAGTTAATAGCGGTATAAAGGAATAAATGAGAACACTTTAATAATAATATTAGTAATTATATTTTACTATTTTAGTCTCGATATTGTATCGAGCACCCGGTAATATTGTTTTCACTTTTTTAGTCCAGGCTTCACATCCTGGCATCAGGAAGTGTCTTTTACAAATAATTGCTGAGACTTGAGACCGACTCCATTCGATAGTGAGTATAGCACTGGGACTTGAGACTATCATCATACGACAGTGAGTACAACATTTTGACATATATGGTACTATTAGTTATGGAAACATGATGATATTGATTTACTGAGGCACCAGATGCCAGCGGTTATTATTGATTTGACGCACAAGATGCTAGCGGATACTATTGATATGATGCACAGGATGCCATATTGTGATTCATTGCAGTTCTGAAATTTGGGAAGTGAGGTTCTGATGATGTTCATGTGTGTGTTTACTTTTTTGTACTTGTTTTCTTCAGTGTGCTCATAGACCGGGTGTGGGATCTAGTGTTGACAATGTCTCTGTGTACACTATATTTCTTTCAGGGGGACTTGTCAGCGTTTAATTGCTTCACTTTATTATCCGTATTACTTCTTAGTTGTCCTTATTGGTTACTTGTTATTTCATGTTATGTGGGATTAGTGACTTACACTCTTATTCAGTTATTTATCTTTCACTTGAGGTTACTGGTATACCGACAATATTCTACTCCAATCTTCTTTGATTCCTATTTATTATGTTATATTTCACATATTTTTTTGCAAGGATGCCGGGTACATTCTGTTTCATTGCATGCGATCCTGTTATTTCATTATCTAGTGCTATCAGTCT
Organism: Withania somnifera; assembly: GCA_039654485.1. Lineage (NCBI taxonomy): Eukaryota > Viridiplantae > Streptophyta > Magnoliopsida > Solanales > Solanaceae > Withania > Withania somnifera. The sequence goes on along the minus strand of JBDJHY010610404.1, from coordinate 14,710 downwards.
ATGAGACACTTGTGTCGTACTTGAGTTTCTAGTTTTCCCGTATTGTACTATTATCTTCAGTGACACTTTTTCTTGTACTCTGTTACTTACTGCTTTTATTCTTGTTATATGTTTAGTGGGCCCTCGAAGCCTACTGGGTACGGGTTTCTTTGGCAGCTTGTACTCATATTACACTTACACATGTGCAGTCCGAGTACAGGTTCTCGTTCGTGATATACAGAAAACTATTCGTTCAGATCCCATTTACTTCAGAGATTCAGGGGAGCTTGTCAATCGACTTTTACCCACTTCTCTTTAGCTTTGGTAGTTTTATGTAATCTCTATGTATTTCAGAGATACAGTTGTATTAAATCTATTTCAGTTTTTAATTCTACTGTACTTAGTGGTTCGTTTGACATTGATACTAGATTTTGGGTAGTTTATTTCATTCCATAAAACTTCCGCATTTAATTATCTTTTGACTTTTGATATACTTCTGCAATTAATTTAGTAGTCCTTCGCTTTGGCCTCGGACTACGGGGCTTGATTCTTCTACTGATGGTATAGTAGGTGCCATCATGATTTGTCGAAACTGGGTCCTGACAATCTCATCCTATATTGTTAACATAGCTATAGGATCGTATCTTTCAACCTGATTAGTATTGATACTACTTCCTAAATGGATCACTGCTCTTGAATTAATGGGTCAAATATATTTAAGTGAAAATTTATCAAAATAACATGTCTTAGCCTCTTTGGGGAAACTTCATCAAATCTTTGTTGTTTTTATTTTAAAAATATTATTTCTCGGCCTAGAACTTAGGAAAATAATTGAACAACTTGCCAAATTCAATAATTCGACTCCAAACCTTCCCATGAATGAAGTGAATTGACTTTAAAATTATTATGAAGTTTAATTCATAATTTTCCCAAATCTTGACTAAATTTCATGTAAGCATGAACCATGATATAAGAATGCAGGAATTCATGAAAATTGCTCAATAAAATCTAGGAAAACATAGTAATAAAGAATTCACATTATGGTATTTTTAAGTTAATAATTCAAGACAGATCCTTTATAAAAACTAAGGGTTGGGGACAAGGGTTGGAGGATACCCTTTTTCAAAAACTCACATACCTAAACCCTTGAGAGTTAATGCTTTGAATTTAGAGAAGAAGACTTGTTCTTACCCTTGAGAGAAACCCAAATTTTCTTGGCTTTTGAGAGAACTGATCGATGCTTTTCTTTTCTTTTCTCTTGTCAAAGTGTTTTTTGAAAATAATAAAAGAATTAAAGTTTTTTGGGTACTTATTTCTTCCCCAAATATACCAAAACGACCATGCATTGGGTTTTAATGATTGGGAAAAGACCAAAATGTCCCTGAAGAAAACAAATTAAAAACAGAACTGGGCATGTCTGACAGGTCACTTGACGATCTCTCAAACCACTTGATGGATGGTAGAGTAAGTCGTGGTACCTTCCCCCCATTCTTGAAATTGGTTAGCTTCCGCAGTTCATTTTTATGGACCGTCATTCCCTTTGAGGGTTCATGGGATAACCCGTGAAACCCTTCCAACACTTAGGACATTTTAGTATTTTGGAAATTTTCAAAGAAGTCACTAAAGGGTTTCCATGGTTAGTACCATGATCTATGAAACCCTTTAAAGGTCCTTGATCCAGCCTGTGAGAAATTGACAGTTTCAAATTCTTATGAAAATGCACCAACTTACTTTTTTTAGGGCATGCAACATTTTGGAGGAGGTTTCCAAGTGTTATTCCCCTTGGATCCATTCGTCCTCTAATGAAGATTGCAGCTAGAGAAAAATGAGAAAGACTTACCAACTCCCAAAATGAACCAGAAACTTATCTATACCATCAAAATAACTCATCAACCATTCTAGAATAAGCTAAACCTTTTGAGTAGCCTCAATTACTAATTTTGTACCTAGCAAAGCTATGACACCAACTTTGAAACCAATGGGAGATAGATACCTTTTCTCATATAAGGCCTCAAATGGAGCATATATAGATACATTACTTTGCATCCCATATAGATAATGTCTCTAAATATTCAAGCCAAACACAACAACTGCCAGCTCAAGGTCATACTAGCATAATTTTTTTAATGGACTTTAAGCTGTGGGGAAGCATAAAATACTGCCTTACCATGTTGCATCAATACACCTCCCCAAATAACACGAGAGGCATCAAATGATACCAAAAAACCTTTTGAACCATTAGTAAGGTAAATACTAGGGTTGTCATCAACTTGGTTTTCAACCTTGGAAACTTTTCTCACACTGGTCTGAACATTCGAGTTTAACCTTCTTTTGAGTCAACCTAGTCAAAGGGGAGGCTATAAAGGAGAATCCCGAATGAATCTATGATAATACCCTGCTAAACTTAAGAAATTACATATATTTGACTGAGGGGTAGGTATTGGCTAGTTTTTGATAGCTTTGATTTTTTGGGAGTCTAGACGAATTCCCTCACTAGAGATGACATGCCCCGGGAATGCATCTGACTTATCCAAAATTAACACTTGGAGAATTTGGCATAGGGCCTAGAAGGGCATGAAGGACAATTCTAAGATGGTTTTTATGCTTTTCCTCGCTTTTGAAATAAACCAGAATGTCATCAATGAAAATCATCATGAACAGGTCCAAGTATTTGCTTAACACCGCATTCATGAAGTCCATGAATGTTTCAAGAGAATTTTTCAAATAAAAGGACATGAAAAAAAAATTTGAAGTTACCATGGAGGGTTCTAAAAGTTATTTTAAGGATTTCCGACTCTCTGACCTTAAGTTGATAATAGCCAGACTGAAGGTCAATTTGTAGAAGTGGATAGGACATTGCAGCTGATCGAATAAGTCACTAATCTTGGGATAGGATATTTGTTCTTGATTGTGACTTTGTTCGACCAACAGTAATATATACACATTCTGGGTGAATCATCTTTCTTGTGCACGAATAAGGCAGGGGCACCTCAGGGAAATGTACTAAAGCGAATGAACCCCTTGTCCAAAAGATTGATTAATTGTTCCCTGAACTCTCTAAATTCTATGGGTGAGATTTTATATGGTGAGATAGAAATAGGTTGAGTGATTGGAACAAGGTCTATTTTGAAATCTATCCCTATGTCAAGAGGGACTCCACGTAAATCCTAAGGAAAGTGATCCATAAAATCTCTAACAACCTGAACTAACTGAATATCAAGGATTTTGAACTTAGAGTCTTTAACTCAGATTAAGTGATAGATATATACCTTAGAGATCATTTTCCTATCTTTAAGGTATAAAATAAACCTACTCTTAGGAATAACCACATTACCCTCCTATTCTAGAATAGTTTCCTTAGGAAAATTAACATGGATAATTCTAGTCTTGCAATCTACCATGGAATGGCATGCATGTAGATAGTCCATGCCAATAATAATGTCAAAATCTACCATCTATAACTCAAAAGATCAGCAGGAAAGATTCTACCAAAGACTGACATTAGGCATTTATGGTAGACTCTTTTATGGATGATAACATTACCAACTAGGAGATAGATTTTAGAGGAGTTTCCTAGGTGTTACAACTCAAGAATAAAAAAAAGTGTGCATTGAAAGGTCTTTTACAAATGTGTTAAAGAAATTGTTCCATTTACATGTCAGTTAGAAATCTTGAAAATAATCTCTTGGTTATTTTCAATGATCAATTTCCTTTGGTTGTTTCAACGGCTAGTTTCCATATCTATATAAGGAATTAATATTCAAGAGGAGAGGCATGCTCTATAAGTCCTCAACTATTTCTTTCTTTGCTCTACTTTTAACAAGCATTGTAATTCCTAGTATTTTACTATGTATATGAAAAAGAGAGGGGGAAACTAGGCATATCATAAAAAAAAGAATGCTAAGTTCTTGTGTTGGCTTAGAAGAATTTGAGTATACGCTAATTTCTTGTGTAGGATCAGTAAGAATTTTAAATTTAAATTCTTATAAAGGCTTACCTAAGTTTTTAGCATGCGCTAAGTACTTGTGTAGTCTCGCCAGGATTTTGGGATTGATTTATTGTCTAGGATAAATCATTTGTAACGATTGTAAAACTGAATTATTGAAAACTCAGTTGTAAATAAATAAAACAATGGAACCCTCTTGCAACCCAAGGAGACTGGATTAAGGCTTATATTGAACCCTAACTAGTATAAAAATATCATGTGTATATTTCCCTTTCTGCACCATATTTACATTGGTTATTCATCAAACTGCAGTGGTAGTCGACTGAGTCTTTATGACAATTGACTAAGGGGAAAAGAAAAATTTGCAATTCACTCCCCTCTTGCACTTTCAATTAGTGTCAGATCCATGTCTCACATGCACTACTTAATACCAAGTGAGTAAAGATTAATGGAAAAACATCAAATAGCAAAAACCATATTTCAAGAGGGTATTACCATATCCCGGCTTCCTTAGTTTATACTATGAATAGTGGAGAGAAAGAATGAAGATCTACATTCAATAAGTTGATTATGAAGCCTGGTCAGTCATATAAAATTGACCAAAAATAATTCCTAGCAGTTTTCAAGAAGAACTAGGAAGAGTTTTATCTATTTTGAATGTCATAAAAAATCAACTGAATGATTTGCAAGAAAATGCTAGAGCAATTCATCTTCTCTACCATGTCGTAGGATAGGAAGAATATAAGCAAAATATCAGCTTCGGAAAAGGCTAAAGAAATATAGAATATGTTGAAAAATATTTACATAAAATTTGTGATAGACAAAGGTTATCATGAGAAAAAGAATAGAATATTTAGGAATGTAAAAAGGAAAAGAAAAAAACTAAAGAAGAGAGGAAAAAGTCCTTCAAAATTATCAGACTATGAAGTTGAGAAGAAAGAAAAGTGCTCTGGAATGACAAAAATAGCTAGTGATTGTTCAAATGCTAGCAAAATGGAATGCACAATCTCAATTTGGAACCACAAGGAAGATTCAAATGAAAATACTAAAAATTAGATATAATAAGGGAGAAGAAGATGCTCACTTCACAGGATATGGTTCAAAATCCCTGCAACAATCTAACAAGGGATACAAGCACGATCTGTTTGGACTAACACAAATTACAGATGAGTGCTACAACGAATATAGGTCTACTAATGACTTCTCCAAAATAGGAAGAAGTTTATTCAAAATACAAAACATAATAAAAGTTCTAAGCAACTAGATTGATGCATCTAACAACGAAGATGACTCCTCAAACATCTACTCCATGGCTGTTGAAGAACCAAACAATGTAAGTTCTTTAAACTGTGATAATTTTAGTGATTTTTAAAAAATTTATTAGATCAAGATATCATTAATCTAATTAGTATATATAATGATTCCAATAGTCTTAAAAATGATAAAAAAGACCTAGAAATTAAGCTAGACAAATTTTTTCACTAAAAGGAATTTTCTAAAAGAAGAAGTCCACAAGATGACAGGTCATATTTGTAAAGATTATATTGATCAACTCTATCTAGAAATACTTACAAAAGATTGGAAAAAGAAAATATGATAAATTTGACTCTCACAATTTTTTTTATTGTGACAAGTCTTGCTCTAAAAGAAAAAGGATCGTCAATATTTTCCTCACAAATTCTTCTACTGTGTAATTATTAGTCACAAATTAATAAATTTAAACTTCATTTATGCTTTGAAAATTAGATTTAGAAACCTAAGAATAAAAAATATAAAACAACACGAAACAATAAGGACTCAAGAACACTTGAGTACCCAATAAAATGTAGTTATTTGTTGTTTTAATTTGTAGGAACATCTCAGATAAAGATCAAAGTGAAATTGATCAAATAAGAAAGTTTTGATTTTTAGTATAAACTATATAAATATATATGTATCCATTGTCTCCCATGTGATGTGTATCGTATGATACTGAGACTGATAAAGAAAAACAAGTTATTGTCACTAAACAGAAGCTATCACTATCTCTACTGGATTAAAAATAGTCAAATAATAGAAGAGTAATCAACTATGAAAATGACAAATATTTGGTAGAAAAAGTGATTAAGAGTTGATAATGGAAAGAAGTCTTGTAATATGTGAGCTTCACCTGCATAAGAATGGTAAGACCGGGCATAAAGGCACGATTAAAATCTTTTTACTACCTTATTTAAATTAATGTGCTTATGTTTGAATCCATAAAATTTTATAGTTTTTTAGGAATATCAATTCTAGATCTTTTAATGATAACTTTACACAAAAAAAATGATCTTGACAAAATCTCTTGAAATTATTGCATACCTAAAACTGATTCATGAATGGTGAAATCTACTTTTTAAAAGACTTGTGCTAATCGTATGTTATGTACCTAGCTAACTTAATAATGATTTCTATTTTCAAGATCCCTCGGGATTTGAAAAAATGATCTAATATCATGTACGCCTGACTTCTTCTATTCTCTAAACATCTATTCACTTCCACTTTTATGATTATACCTCTTGGTTTTATGACTCTACAAAGGAGAGTATTTTCATTTTTCTTTCACCTATTTATAACAATCCTCCCTCATCTTTATCTTGACTCATTTCTCATAACAAAATATCTTCCCAAAACTCCTTAAAAGACAACTCAAGAAGTTCCAACTCTGAAACTTCAAACTCTCCCATATATTCTTTCAATGATGATTCTGTTATTAGCACCTTTAAAAGAAGAAGAGTTGATCCAAAAGACTCTTCAATTCCTAAGAAACTTTTTTGGAGTACTCCTCATGAAAATTTGTTTAGAACTCTTGAAAACAAACCCATTTTGAATAGAAGAACCATAAATCTAGATCTTCTGTCTTTAAATAAATATGATATGCATGAAATATTTAATTTTGAAGGATTGGAGAAGGTATTTGATTTGTGTCTTGGCTATACATTTGAACCACTCATCAAAATATTATGCAAAATTTTAGGCTACAAAGAGAATAAGTTTGAAACTCTGGTTTGGAAAAAAGGAATTCTTATTAACAGTTCTTTTTTTGATTAGATGTTTTAGATTAACTGTTTTGGTCGAACAAATCTCCCTAAAGTGAGTGGCCATCTGATCTAAAAGTCTCGCTTGATCAGGAAAACTAGTTTCTATCATTAGGAAGTTCTTCATCTGGTTTCAAATTAAGTTTGTATGTCATGTCATTTCTCAAATTGTCACCACCACTCTTCTACCTCAGGTAAAGTATTTTTAAACTTTGTCACCCTTGGACATTCTTTTGGTTTACTATCTTATCGCCAAGAGAAGATTTTGGCTATCTATTTATAATCAACCAAATAATTGTTGTCTCAAGTAAATTCCCAAATCTTCCTTAAGGGATGATCATATACCGTATTCTTGAATATCATAGACTAGACATTGTCAATGTTCCCAAATTTGATGTGATACTACCTTTTGAAATTAAGGCGATTGAGAGAATGGTCTATGTTCGACCTAGTGATACCTGTGTTTCAAAGGAAGACGAATATGCCATCAAGACTTTTCCCCCTTATATTCTCTAATTTTGACTAAATTGCCAGCACAACAATCAAATTTCATAGATCTTCATGAGAAATATGAAGTGCTCATTGATAAAATGACTTCAATTCATTTGCATATTGCATGTATTAAAGATTCTATTGAAGATGCTTTTACTAAGGGGATGATACATTTACTTTTGTCCTTGTCTTGTAATATTTTTGTAAGGATATGGTACCTATAAGTTCTTATATAAAAATAGATCAATATCTTAAAATTCTGGACTATTTATTTACTTTTGTCTTTTTTGATCGATGCCAAAGGGGGAGAAAAGTATGCATGTCCTATCCTGCAATAAATTTACATTATTTGAAATAGGGGGAACATAGCATAGTATGTTGTTTTTCTGTTTCCTTGTCCACAAATTTGAAAAATCCCCAAAGAAGTACTAACACTCATGAAAGAAGGGGGAGTTCTCAGGGAAGTAAATCACTAATAATATATTATTGTCATCCATCAAAAAAGGGGAGATTGTTGATGTTTTAATTCTAACGTATGACAATAATACAAGAACACTTCAAGAATTATTATGTATTTCAAGGAATGTTGTTGTACATTAATAATCATATTTCAATGGAGACTTTAAAATCTTGGTACTAATTGTAAATGATATGCAAAGATCAAAGTAATTCATCGATTGTAAAGCATACATAACTGAAGTATCCGTAGTAAAAAGAGAAAACTCAAATGAATTCACGTTTGACACCTCGTTGAAATGAAGAGTTCACATCTACTCAAAAATAAAAAAGGAATATCCATAAAGGGAAGATCTTTTACAAATAAATTAAAGAAACTGTTTCGTTAACATACATGTTAGAAATCTTAAAAAACAATCTCTTGGTTAATTTTAATGATCAATCACCTGGGGTTATTCCAACGACTAGTTTTCATATCTATATAAGGAACTAGTATTCAAGAGGAAGGGATGCTCTATAAGTCCTCAAATATTTCTTTCTTTTATTGACTTTTAAAAAGAATTGTAATAGTGTTTTATTGTGTATATAAGAAAGGGAGAAGGGAAAACTTGAGTGGGGAATAACATAAAGATAAAAAGAGAACACTTTAAGATCTGGTGTAGCTTATCATAATTTGAGTATATGCTAAGTTGTTGTGTAGGCTCAGTAAGAATTATGAAATGAAGTTCTTGTGTAGGCTTATCTACGTTTTAAGTATATACTGAGTAATTGTGTAGTATCGACAGGATTGAGGGATTCAGTCCTTGTAGGCTCAATCATTTATAACCATTGTAAAACTGAGTTGTTGACAACTTAGTTGTAAAAAAGAAAACTAATGCAACCTTTTCGCAATCCAAGGGGATTGGATTGAGGCCCATATTGAGCCCCAATATACATAAAAGTATCAGATATAGATTTTCCTTTATGTATTGTATTTACATTAGTTATTCATTAAACTATCGTAATAGTCGACTGAGTCTACTAGACATTCAACTAAGGGAAAAGAAAAATTTGCAATTCATCCCCTCTTACATTTACAATTATGACACAATGAAAAAAAAATATGTTCGATGGGAGGAATATGTACGTTCAGGTATGAAAATTTATCATCCACCCATCATGGGAAATCAAAACATATCAAGCATAATCAAAATAATCAAATACCTCCATTTCTAAAAAGAAAGGTAAGAATTACCCCCCAATTAGTATGAAAATAATATCGAAGAGGGGTTTCTCTCCCTATAGCACACTAGGCACTCTGATTTGCATAGGAGGCATCTTGAGGATCTCCTGAATCAATAATAAGAATTGAACGACTCGTTAGAATGGGATCATATAGCTATAGTTGGATCCATCATCTGCTTCTCAATCTCCCCCTCTATATCTCGATGAGTGTAGGCGAAACTAATAAAGTAGGATCCTGATAGCTCGAACTTGCTCCTGCTAACCTTACTGCTTGATCCTATAATGATTTCTAAGAGGAAATCTAAATTCGAACCTTCTTACTCAAGGACTCTATACTATCAAAATTCTTATCTCCACCAACTATTAGTCATACAAACCTTAATACCTGATGTGCACGAACTTATACCTCAGTTAAGAAGTATAAAGTGATCCCTGACAAATATAGAACCCAACAAAGTTTAGGGTCGATCCCAAGGAAATATTGAAGAAAATATGTCTATTAGAAGTTAAGTCAATTAAGAGTTGCTACTCCCAAGGCGGAATAAAAACATTTAAATCGTAATTTTTGGTAACTTTTATTATGATTAAATTTGTTAACAATGGTATTAGAATACTACAATTGTAGTACCCATGATTTCTTAACTCCATGGGTATTTCATACTAGAAAACGATTCCAGTGCTTAGCATGTAGAATCTGACTAATTAATTAAACCTAAATGCCTCCCATCCCTATTAAGTGTATATCACTAATCACCTTCGTGTATCAAAGTTTTTCCATACTAACCCTAGCCTTAGATAGATTATCCCTGTCACGAATCAAGTCATAAGATAGAGATCAATAACTACAAATATCTATTAATTATTTTCTTTTCCTGTTTCTTACCTCTCTCACTCTCGAGCAAGTAAGAATTTAGGGGAGTTCCAATGCCTTCCACTATTAAAAAGCAATCGATACGAAGAAAATAACAATACATGCATGCACACTAATTTAGATTTACTAAGTACTTTAACCTAGTTTATTAATTCATCATGGTTTCCACAATCCAAGTTGTGGTGGGTTTAGCCACTCATGATCGTAACTGTAACATCATGAATTTTCATTAAATTCAGAATAATAAACTTACAATCACATAGTAGATAACCGGATGAATGGTGAATATCGAATAAGAACTTGCAATAATCCAGGACTATTCAAGAACAAATTAATAACTAGCCAAAAGTTCTCTCAAAATAATCAAATATTTTCCAAAAAGTAAAACCCTAAACATGAAAAGTAAGCTGAGTCTTTATAGAAGTATATAAAAATCTATCCTAATTTGAACAGGAAAGCTAGGCTGGCAAGGCTTCACGAGTTGTCAAAATAAATATTGAGTCATCAAACTATTTTTGGGATTTTGTGGCTCGCTGGTTGATGAAACATAACAATACCCATGGAATATGTCTTATAAAAATCTATAGAAATCAATACTCCATTTACGCCTCATTGAATGTGGCGTAAAGCTCTTTCATGAACTGTCATACTGGTACTAAATCTTTGGCCCAAAAACTTGAACAAGTGACTACCTTTCCTTTTACGAGTTGTGAAGTGGTTCTACGATGCGTGATAAGACCCATAACATCCTAATAGTTTTGGACTTATCCATTTCAGCATAAAAATCACCAAGTAGCCTCCAAGACCTTTTTTCCTGCAAATTAGACAAAGGAACATCATATCTACCTAAACATACTCAAGAACAAATAAAAATCCTATGTTCTAATTTTTTAAAGTGTTGTAAGTTATCGACACATCAACAACCTCAACTTAGAATCCTTTATTGTCCTCAAGTAAAACAAAACTCAACTATAATACCATACTTAGGTAATACAAAGACTAGGAAACCTCACAGATATCATAAACACTATCCGCACTTAGCATCATGCAAAACAGCAAAATACCCATATCGGTATATCATGCAAACTCAGGTCCGTCTATCCATCCTCTCAAGCTAACATCGACGAATCAGGGAATGGCATACATTATCATTATACAACCATGCTAAGATAAAGATTTCACAATTTGAACAACCAACAGTCAAGTAACACAAATCTAGTGCCTTTACCTCAAAGAAGTCATACACACAATATATAAATTAATGTCAGGACTGAATCAAGTATGTTCACTCTCTCAAAGAAGTCAAACAATGCATATATACAAACAATAGGCTTGCCCTTAATTTCTACACCTCTCCACTCATACTATTAGACTAGGATCAGTATAGGACCTTTCTCGGCTTGTAATGTATGCTTAGGGGTTGGTATGGTATGTTTGGAAATAGTGACTTAACCATTCTTGGCTGTACACCAACTCTATATCACCAACTATCCTTCCTTATATTTTCCCTTCTTTTTAGCTTTAGGCATTCAGGTGTAAATTTCTTTCTTTCTCTTTCTTTTCTTAATTTCTTTTCATCTTTCTTTATCTTTTCTATTTTTTAATTTTCTTTATTTTTCATCTCACACCATATCCGTTTACCTTTTTTTTTCTCAACCCATATTGTTCATACCCAACTTTTATTTTTTCTCCCCCCTATACAACCACACTCAACTTAGGCTTTTAGCCTAAGTTGAGGTCTAGTGTCCAAAGAGGGATAGGGGCTACAAGGAAAAGTTGGAATTAGGATGGGAAGGTGTTTAGGTTAATCAACAAAAGGGTACACTATTCAGGATCCAAATTAAGGGTCAAAGGTTATACTTTTAGCATTTGGTAGGTAATTTTAGATCAGAGTGGACTACAAATAAAAAATGGCTTATGATCCTTTCATATTCAACCATTCCACAACATAATCAAGACCAACCATGAATGTTCTAGATTGTACACATAAAGTAATATTAAATAAAGTAATTTATTTCACACACATGTGTCACAGAGTTATGTTATCAACCACCAGTTCTTAAATGCTACATCCTAGTTACACACTAGTTACCATGCCAATACATGCAATGCTAGCCTAAGATCCACTAGGGTTAACATATTGAAAACTTCAAGCATAGACCAAAAAGTCTTGAGGGATACCAATTTTTCAAATCAAAGGGAATATGTACAATTTCTAGCTTTTTGATTGCCCCAATTCTTCCTATTTTAAATACTACCTAACTTGACAAAATAAAACAAAAAACTAATCCTAACACATGTTGGTTCAATATAAGATAAACACCCTCATGAAAAGAATCCAACAAGAAAAAACGTTGGGCGGACAACAGAGACCCAAATACACCCCCATTCAGAAAAAAGAGAGCATTTCTCTCAATACAACAAAATTAATAAAAACTAGGGAAATAGGGACATATATGTCATGCCGTAAGTGCTAGAGTCTGGTGTCTATGAAGAAGGAGGAGAAGATGCATCCCCCAAAAAGAAGTTTTTCTTGTAGATGGCACAACAATATCCATCAGGGAAACTAAGGTTCTAGATGACCAAGCCCCAACTGTCGGTGTCGTCATGTGATCCTTATGCTCAGCATGCATCATGTATGAATCAAACATAACCTTGTCTATCTCATGTCCTCTCTAGTTTTTTGAGACATATCATCATCCTCAGTTTCCACCTCATCTCTCTGTCTCTTGCCCACCATATTAGCTCGCTATACAAAAGAAAATAAGTCTGTCGTCTCCTCAATATGAATATCCTTAGATAGTATAGGCATAACTACTGGAACAAGAGGTATTGTTTGAGCCTATTGAGCATCCATATCAGCCCGAACTCTATCCAAATCAGCTATTACTTGTGACAGAAAGGTTGAATAAACATCTCTCAAGATCTCTATGATACCATGATCTAATCTATCAATCCAACCATGCAACATTGTAACCTCAGTAGTCAAGGGAGTCATAATAGCTACTCTTTGCTCATCACATGTACACTCAACATACAAGTGTAGTGACTCATATATGGACCTCAACAGTCTATCAGTCCTATTAGTCCACCTCATGTATCTCTGGAAATGCTCAGGAGTCAGGACCACCTTATATGGCCCTATTCTAGTTAGAGGAATAGGACCAGTAGTGGTTGTAGTGGAAGGTGCTAATATAGTTAGTAGTACGATAGCAGTAGTGCGTGTATATTTAGACTACAGGTATAGTCTCCATGGCAGCTGAAGTCGTACACAGGAGGATTGTATCTACACTCTAGTATGATTGTGCTTAAAGATACCCTCTAATCTAACTCTATTGGATACCCCTGGTGCTACAGTACGATCTTTATTAGATGGTTTAGGACCATTTCGTGTCAGTTAATATCCATAAAACTTATAGGGTTGATGTGTTGGTCTATGAATGGATTAATAAAGGTACCGCAACTCAGGTATAATGAGCTGGCCATACAAGGGAATAGGATAGAGGTAGTGGTCCGTAGAGCATGCCCCCTTATCTTCTCACAAATGTACCTCTCCAGGTCAATATCATACCTAGACATGTGGCTATCAACCAACACAACTCTATCAGGGGTCATAGTGTTATCCGCAATAGCCGTACTCAATTGTAAACGCACAATACCCCACCCAAACATGTCTTAAAAACTCAATGAAGCCTTACTGATGGGTGCCTTTGAGTCTGTTAACCAAGTTGGCTATTTGTCAGTAATAGTAGATGCCACCCACTCAAAATGCCTATCCCTCTTATTTAGGGTAATTTTGGTTCTTTAATCCTCAAAATTATGTAATAATACTCTAGGCTGGCATATGGTATGTACTTCTCATAGTTCAGTCTGTATAAGAGTCATGCAATGGTGCACTCAGAAATGTAAATTCATCGGCCTCAAACTGTAATTGCAGATACCTTGGCTATGTTAGAGTGGTGTCTCTCTATTATCCTTTTATCAAAGGGTCTTAAGGTAGGTGGCATAGAATTCCCTTACAGTAGTCACTGAGTAGAAACTCAAAGGGAAACTCCCCTAATTAAACCCATAGTGATCAAACAATCTTTATACCTAGAGTTTCTCTCTCTCATTAGGAGTACGAACCTGAGTCTACTCAAAGATAGGCCTAACATGTGGACTCTTCTATGCTGGTGCTGACCCAACCTCGTATATCTCCCTGGTCTTGGGAATCTGCCATCTCAATATTCATTATTTCCATCCTCCTGACTAGACATTTGACCTATCCCAAACCTATCTAATCTCACCCTATGTCTGCGGTTCAGCCTGCTATTTGGTAACACTCTGTAGTGTAGGATGTGCTGATGCACTCAAAGTGGAGTATGAGAAATAATTGGAGTTGAGGTTGGGAATTGTACTGGTGCAGGTATCCTCTATGCAATAGGTACAGCATCCTCGGTCTCTGTCACGACCCGACTTTTCGGAGTCATGATGGCACCTACTATACCCAAGTAGGAGAACCAACCTTCGTAGTCCGTAGCCGAAGTGGAGGACTACTACAGTAAATACAGAAGAATAGCCAAGAAATAAGTTTACAGAACAAACCAACCCAAGACTTAATGTCAATGTCAAACAAACCACTAGTATAGAATAGCAAGGATAAAAACTGAACAATATACATCGTCTCTGAAATACAATGGAGATAGC
>JBDJHY010610188.1:0-16362 GCA_039654485.1 Withania somnifera | reverse complement strand
GGACTACTACAGTAAAGTAGAAGAATAGCCAAGAAAATAAGTTTACAGAACAAACCCAAGACCCGATGTCAATGTCAATGTCATAAGAACCACAAGTATACAGAACGACAAAAGCAACAAAATACAATATCCATCTGTCTCCGAATAATTCTTTAAAATCTTTGTGCCTCAGCTGATTTTGGGAGTTACATTGGGATTTTGGTGTGCTTCTTCATTCCATAGTTGGGTCTTCCTTCAGTTCTTGTTAAGTAATTCTCAATTCTATTCTTGTAAATTTGTAAAGTTTTGCACTTTTTTTTTTCTCTGGGAATCTTTGAGCCAATTCTCACTCAAATTGTGCTTGTTTTCTAGCATGAGTTCCTAGTATTGTTTTGTGATGACTCTAAAATTGATTAGTGGGTCGCAAGGGCCCTTTTTGGACTCGAATTTTGGCCTAACTCTGTATTCGGTATAATCATACTATTAAAATCATATTAATTTGTCGATGCCTATTTTTATTTTAATTTTTTCAGAGCCGTTTTGAGTTAGACAAGTTGATTCCCGTGAGTTGTAGTTGTATATATGCTGGATGACATGCAAATTTTGCTTACTCCCTCTGGGTTGGGTGTATAATTTTTATAATTACTCTAGATAGTATCCTTGGGTCGGGTTTCTTAGGTTTGACCGTGACCCCTATCCACTTATCTTTCTTTTTCTTCATCTTTTTTTTTGACGTCATTTGGTATAATATGATGCCTTTAACCTAGTTATGGCCTTGTGATGGTCGTAGGGTGACTATGGAAGTATAGAACGTTGAAATATGGGTTGGTTTTTGGGTTTTTCCCTCGGGTTTGGGATGGTTGCTGTTTGTCGTTATTTATAGGCCGAGATATGCAAGGCAGCAGAGTAGCTATAGTGATTGGCTGTAATCATGTAGCCTTACAGTGCATGCGTCGGCGAGGTTCGATTCTTGAGTGCTAGATTTAAGTCCAAGGTCCTGTTATCACAATTTTTTTGAGATATTATGACCTTGAAAGCCCATTTTTTATATAAATGTATAACTAGACTAAAATGGTAAATATGATTTTTTTAATAGTTAATAATAAATGAATTATTTTGAACTTGTTTCACACTCAATCGATTTACTCATTTTACTACTTGTTTTAGCCTAGTCTTTACAACTTGGCACTAGGTACTTCCATCTACTACTGTTATTAGACCTTGATTCCTAGTGATATGAGCATGGATGGCAACCAAGCTAACATGGAAAGCAATCAAGCTCCAAGATCCTTTACAAGAAGTCAAGCTAAAGAACTGAAGGTTTTTCAAATTATGATAAAGGAGTGGACATCATGGGAAGTATTGTACAAGACCAAGGATAAGTTATAACATTTGGACTTGTAAAATGTCAACAATTGAAGCCCAATAAATGCTTCAAATAGGCAGCCAAGAGGCAGTCTATGTGGGAGCTAAAATCAGCCCAAAACAAGGCCCAATGAAAGATCCAAGCCCAAGGGAGGTTGAACCAATCCAACTCAATAAAAGAGAATACAATTGACTCAAAATAGGTTAAATAGGTCAGCCAAGGAAGCTTCTAGAAGGTAGTCTAGAAGCTTCTAGACTTATTCTATTTGCACTCAAATTGGATGAAGGAAAAGTTGTCCAAATACATCTGAGTTTGGGGGAACATGGGGAGACTACCATAGATTATAAATAGGGTTTTTTTATTCAATTCTTACTTCAAAAAAATTGATAAAAATTGAGATTCATCGGCTGATTATAGTTTAGTTAATTTAGTTCATAGTTCATAGTCTAGTTGAGTGACTAGAGATGGATTCCTTTAATTTCTACTTTTACTTCTTTATTCAATTTAATCAAAGACATTTCATTTGAGGATTCACATTTTTATTTGATTATTTGATTGGTTTCTTGATCTTCTTTATTGGTTCAACTGGGAGGTGAGAGTATAAAGTCTCTTGTTGCCCATAAACCGTTAAATTGTTCAAGATTTTGCATATTTTTTTATTTTGTTTCTTTCTCGCTCAATCTTGTATTGAGGTTTGTTATACGAATCTCATCATTTGGTTCAGATCTTTGGCTAGTAATTTATTCTATCGAATTACAATCCTTGGTTCATAAATTAAAAAAATAAAAAAGAAAGAAAAGAAAAGAAAAAAATAATATAAGAGAAGAATTTCTAGATCTTTGTTGAATATTGTTATCCATATCAAAATAAGTGTGTGGATAAAATTTGGGGTGATTTTTAATTCATTTGATCATATTTGAAAAGTGGAAAAAGTTTGAATGTTCTTGGTGTTCTTGAGGAGATTCAAACATTGTTGATGAATAAGATGATGAAAAGTGTTATTTGGTCTAAGAGATGGTGTTGATTGAAGAAAAAAAGTGTTAAATAATATGGGGGCGCCAAAGGGTACAAAAAATGAAAGATTTGATTTGGGTTACTTGGTCACAAAGTCAATCACTTTATTTTTGGTAACTCTTCTAGAACAAGTGAGTTGGCAAAGATTTGCATGAATACTTTGTTCCAAAGTCATTCAATTTTTGGTAAAATTTGATTCTCCTAGTTCCTATATTACTTTGTCCCCAATTTAAAAAAAAAAATGGTCAACTTCAAGAACATAATGGGGGGAGGCGAATTTGCCTTTTCCTTTTATCAAATTTGATCAATTTTTTCAGTTCTTCTAGAACAAGAGGGGGAAGGCACTCTTACCATTTTGTTACTCAATTTTTGTCAATTTAAACCCTCAGGAACAATATCTAACACTTATTTATTCTCTTCTTTAATACAAATCACTTCTTATTTGTGTATTTCAATCATATAGTCTAATTTCATTCTCATTATTTATAACAACTAGTTTTCAACTAGTAATTGATCTACTTAGTTGTTAGCTGGTTTTTAGTGTTCATTTCCTTTTGTGCTTTTATTTGCTTTACATATTCCTTGTTAATTCTTGGCTCAAGTTTGTTTTCTCTTTACTTGTCCAGTTATTCGAAGTCAAAAAAAGTTGTTCTACCTCACACTCAAAAACCTTGAGTTGAATTGAATTAAAGTGAGTTTGGGAATGTGATGTTTTTTTTTCTACTAACATTTTTTTCGTTTTGTAGGTAGCCATCATTCAATCCTTAGAAACCATTCAAGAAAGGGAGAGTTTTGGCATTCCAATGGAGTTACTTTTCAAGCAACTTCAACAACTCAATGAGAATATGGTCCTAATGATAGGAGAGATGGTTGATTTGGGAGGGATAGTTGGGAATATTAAAGAAAGGATGAGGGAAGGTAATAGAAGTGGAAGAGGGTACTCTCACACTGTCCATGATGAGGATCAAGGTATGAACATCGAAACATCTTCCACCATCACACTAGATCAATTGAGGGAGGTGAATAGATGACAAGGTAAAGCTCCACTCCATCAATCTACATAATTCCTCCAATCATTCTCAACCCATAAGAGCAAGAACCTCACATCCCCATAACCAAACACAAATGCTACCACAAGATCCACCACAACTAAATTCGCATGCACCATTGCATGTACCACATCTACCTAGCCCAAAAAATATCCAACCCGCTTCAAAATATCCCAAATACATACCAAACCAATGCTAGCTATAATAACCCCACATATAAATATCCGGTGAGGGGTATAGTTATGGTGTGTTTCCAGGAGATGACCTCTTTGATGATCATTATGACCATGGAGGAATGGGGGAGGGGGGAAGAGAAAGGGCAGGTGGCAGAGGGAAAAATTATGAATGAGGGGGTAGAGGAGAAGGAAATTTGGGTAGAAGAGAGATGATAGGAGCCTAATGGTGGAAGGGAGGAAGGTTACTTGGAAAGAGGAGGTTCGGATATGGGGATCAATACGATCTTACATAATCCACTTTTAAGAGCGGTAGTGATCCGAAATATTTTATTGCTTGGAAGTTTCAAATAAAGAGGATTTTCATTATATACAATGTATCTGAGGCAATGAAGACCAAGTATGCTATCACTCAACTTGAGGGGTATACATCTACTTGGTGGGAATCACAAAGGAGGCAGTGGACTGCTCATTACAAGTACATGTTATCTACATGAGAAGAATTGATTGAGCTTATGGAAGTAAGATATATACCACCTAAATATCATGAAGATATGCTTAAAAAGGTGTATGCCCTTCGTCAAGGTTCTAAAAGCCTTGAGGAGTATTATGATGAGTTCAAGAGCTTGAGAATGAAGGCTAAGGTAGAAGAGCCAATGCAACACACCGTAATTTGATTTACTAATAGGCTACGAAGTAAAATATCAAAGCCTATGAGACTTAAGAATTATGAAACTCTACATGAAGCTTTTCATAATGCTAACAAAGTTTAGGCTGATTTGAAAGAAGAAAGGGCTTTCAAAGGCAAAGCATTACTACTTCTTCGAATAAGGGCAACGAAGGGTGAAAATCATCCACAAACCAAAACAAATCCAAAGCATTAGACAATGAGGTAATTGGCTGAGGAGAAAGAAAAGGGGATTCCAAACCCAAAGGTGAATACAAGTTGCAGCCAGGTACATTTTCTAAAACTCATATTCCTAGACCCTTTTTGATTCAATGTTTAAAGTTTCAAGGTCGAGGACACATAATTAGTGGATATCCTAATCAGAGGGCCATTATAGCTTTTTGAGAGGGATACCAAACTGAGAGTGAGGATGAATATATTGAGAAAGGAATTGAGAGTAATAGGGAAGAAGGACATTCGGGTAGTGATGAGGATAAGAAACTTGAAGGGTTAAATTATGGAATAATGCTAAAGGAATTAGGTCCTTTAAGTTATAATGAAGACAATTCCTTACCCGAAAATAACAATGTGGCCTGTGTAGTTAGGTGTTTAATGGGGGGTTGTAATTAAGGAGGAAGTAGACCAAAGAGAGAACTTATTTCATACTAAGTGCAAGGTTAAAAATTATATATGTTCATTAATAGTAGATAGTGTAAGTTTCACCAATGTAGTAAGTAAATCTTTAGTTGGACACTTGTAGCTACCTACGAAAAGACATCCAAGTCCTTATAAACTACAATGGCTTAATGAAAGTGGTAAGATGAAGGTCTTAAAACAAGTTAGCCTTGAATTTAGCATTGGTAAGTATAAGGATGAGCTTGTATTTGATATAGTGCCAATGTTATCTTATCATGTATTATTTGGAAGACCTTGGCAGTTTGATAGAGATGTTACTCACGAAGGATGAACCAATAAATACTCCTTCACTTTGAAGGGTAGAAAACATGTACTTTTTCTTTTAACTCTTTATCAAATAAGTAAGGACTACAGAGTGGTGAAAGAACTTAGGGAGAGGACCAGAGTACTTAAGGAAGGTGAAGGAAGTGAGGAGCATAAACAAAAAATGAGGTTGCAATTACTAAGGTATGTATGTTAACTAAGCCTAATAAGTTTTTAAAAAGGGTTGATGAGGGACGCAACTTAGTGTACCTTGTCAACACTAGTTTGTTATTACATGCTAACCAAGATACTAGTAATTTTCCTATTATCCTTTTTTCTCGTTTGTAAGATTATGCGGTTTCATTTCCCAAGGGAATGCCAAATGGGTTGCTAACAATAAGAGGGGTTGAGAAATAAAATGATCTCATTCCGAAATCTCAAATATGTAAATAAAAGTAATTCTTAAAAAGGGATCCAAAAACAAGTGGTTTAAGCTAAATCTAAAGATACTTGCTCCTTTGTAATGTATGCAACTAGGGATATCATTAGGATAATAAGGAGTTTTGCTAATACATGTGCTTGTAAACACTCTTTATTTGACCATGGTGATGGACTTTATTTGTATACTAGTGATAATTATGAGTTAATTCTTGGTCAAGATGACAAGAAAAGTTTAGAAGAGTATACCAATGGTTCCATTCTCAAAGATGGAAGAATACCGTATAGAGTTTGGCCTAAGTTTTATTACTCTCAAATTGTCTCATAGAACTCATGTGGTCTCATGTGATTACTGTTGCATAGTATCTTTCGGAAAGGTCTATGAAAAGATAGGGGATATGATAGAGTTTTATGGAAAACACTTTATTTCTTTTACCCTAAGATTGGCATGTTGAAGATTATATTTTTTCTTAGGGATAACGCATGAAGTAGAGTTTTAAATTTTCATAAGCATGTAGATGATACATCTAGAAATAGGTAAAATAGGTAAGATTTAGTTCTTAACTTGTGCGAAGAAATAATTAGGTGTTTGCATCTTTGGTGTTCAAATTGTGTATGCCTTACCCTTTTGTCTAGCATTCATGAGTAACCAAGTGTTTGTTAGTGTGAATGAATATCTATTCCTTTTAACATCTATTGATGCTTGGATATATCATAAAAGTGAACAAATTAGAATTCTCAAGTCTTCCTATGGTTACTATCATTATTATCATCCACCATTTGATGAATATATTATTGTGACGTGGTTAACAAAGGCAAGGTGTTTAGTCTCTTACATGTTTTATAGGTTTAGATTCAAGGACGAATCTTTTCAAGAAGGGGAGGATGATTTGAGCATGGATGGAAACCAAGCTAACATGGAAAGCAATCAAGCTCCAAGATCCTTTACAAGAAGTCTAGCTAAAGAATTGAACGCTTTCCAAGGTATGATGAATGAGTGGGCTGCAACGGAAACACTGCACAAAGCACAAGGGATAAGTTAAAATATTTGGACTTGAAAAATGCCAAAAATTTAAGCCCTAGGAAATCTTGAAATAGGCAGCCAAGAGGCAGTCTATGTGGGAGCTAAAATCAGCCCAAAATAAGGCCTAATGGAAGATCCAAGCCCAAGGGAGGTTGACCCAATCAAACTCAATAAAAGAAAAAAAAATTGAATCAAAATAGGTTAAATGGGGCGGATAAGGAAGCTTCCAGAAAGCAGTCTAGAAGCTTCTTGACTTATTCTATTTGCACTCAAATTGGATGAAGGAAAAGTTGTCCAAATTCTACTGTTATTGGGGAAACATAGGGCGGATACCATGGCTTATAAATAGGGTTTTTTTAATTAAATTTTACTTAGAAAAAATTGATTGCCCTGATTATAGTTTAGTTAATTTAGTTCACAGTCATAGTCTAGTTGAGCGATTTGAGGTGGATTTCTTTAGTTGCTACTTTAACTTCTTATTTTAATTTAATCGAAGGTATTTTATTTGAGGATTCAAAATTGTATTTGATTGGTTCCTTGATCTTCTTTATTGGTTGAATTGGGAGGTGAGTGTATAAAGTCTCTTGTTGGCTCTTCTCTTATAGAGCCTTGTCTGTTCGATTGCTTTCCTAGTCTTCTTCCTACTTTATTAGATACCCATAAACCGTTAAAAATTCAAGATTTCACATATTTTTTATTTTGTTTCTTTCTCCCTCAATCTTGTATTGCAATCTGTAACCCGAATCTCATCACCTATCCTGACTTTGGGTAGTGAGTACAATCTTTTATGACTATATCACACTTACTAAGCAGATACACTGAATCCTGAGATGTAAAAAATTAAGATATGGTGATACCGAGATATTGATATACCAGGATACCGAGACATGACATTTACTGAGAAGCTAGAGATTGGTACATAATCAGTGCTCTTCCATGGACCCTGCCATTCCAGGATAAATACGCCAGAGGAGGGGTATATAGGGGAAGCCCTTCCACGGGTCTTGCCTTCTAGGCCTATGGCTACCTGAGGAGGAGCATACATAAAAATAGTTGCATCATTATTGTATTATTTCTTGCACTTGTTTTTTGTATGGACTCTCCAATCATATGGAGGGATGGAAGGGTGAGCATGCTTTGTTTGTACTCCTCCATTCTTATTGCGGGCATGTAAGGGTTTTATCTGTCTTTACTGTTACTTATGCTAGTAGTTAGTGGTCGTAGCTATTATTTATAGATCATCCTTACCTAGTGGGTTTATTTATGTGTATTTGTACTGGCTATACCTTCCCTTCCATGTCCTTGAGGTTACCGCTACGCCGTTTGTCTTCCCGTAATCATTCTTATTAACTTTTATTACCTACTTCCTGGTTATTATTGTTGTCTTGCTACAAGGACCTCAAGCATGTTCTTCTCCTACCCGAGATCCTGCCTTGTTGTTATAGCTAGTGTTGTTTCTCCCTGCGTTGTCTTACTTATTTTTGTGACTTGTTTTCTTTACCTTGTTGCTATTTATTGTGGTTATACCTATTATGTGCCCAGTAGGACTGAAGCCTACTGGGTACTCATTTCTTCAACAACTAGTACTCATAATATACTTTGTATCTTCCTGGCCCAAATCCTAGTATGGTCCACCTCCATTGATATTGTGATACATTCCTGATGCTATTGATTTTTGTGATACAAGGTAAGCTCCAGACGTCTAAAGTTTCCTGCATCTCTTTATATTATATTTGGGTCTCTTATGTATTTTAGAGACTAATTATGTACTATACTCTGGTTTATTCTGTAATCTGTACTTTTAGTGGCTTATGTATACACTAATACTAGGTATTGGGAGGATCTTATTGACTGTTTTATCTTAACATGCTTCCTTATTTCATCTTTCTCTTTTTATTAGTATTTTCCTTACTTGTGTGTATCTTTACTTATAATAGTATCCCATCGCTTGCAGCTCCGAAATACAGACTCGGTTCGCCTACTAGTGGGATAGTAGGTACCATCATGACTTGAGAAATTTGGTCATGATATAGATAATATGCAAGTATTAAACTACTAAAAAAAATTATTTATTGAGTAAATAACTTAGAGAATACATTTCAACACGTAACATATTTAAAAGCAAAATGCACATATAATTTCACATAAATTAATATACTTATATTTTAAATTTAAAAACATAATATACTTTGAAAAGAGAAACATATAAATTTTAAAGGTAAAAATGGATAAATAATTAAATGTAATATCACTTATCTAAATAACATCCTAGGAAGGATACGAAGAGGTCAAAATTGGGTGTCAATATATAATGAGGATAATTTATTAACAACAAAATGGATCGGTACATCAGATACCAATTTACCATCTATTCGTCCTCGAATGGATATTGGGGAATAGAAACACGAGGTTGGAATTCGAGACACATTCCTAACAGGATTATTGATACTGCATCCTATCTCACCCTTTTGGTATTATTATCTACTACACTACTTTCTATACAGGTTGGAATTCGAGACACATTCCTAACAGGATTATTGATACTGCATCCTATCTCACCCTTTTGGTATCATTATCTACTACACTACTTTCTATACTCAATCATCCTATCAAGGATTTTCAAAACACGAAGATACCGAGCCACACATTTATGCATGATTATTACTTATTCCCCATTCAACGGTATAAGTTTCAACTCGAGCTTTACAAACCAAAACAAAACTAAGAAGGGAAACATTCAGGTAGAAGAAGGCCAACACCCCAAATTTCCTCTTTTTCTTCCTCAGATTGTTATCTCTTCACACAAAATAAGGATGGGAAATGAATTTCAAAAAGCTAAATTAAAGCTGGGACTGTGACAATTACTGTTGCAGCGGTGAGGTTACCATTTTGGTGGCACTGTTGTGACAGAAAGCCTCTGTTGCAGCACTGACTGCTGTAGTGGACCTGTTTGTCAAAATAGTGAGTTTTGCCCAACTCCTATGTACCCTATTTTACAACACAAAATCCTATTAGGATATCAAATTACAAGCCTATTCTGGTAATCACCATTATAAGAGTTCTAGACACCTAAATTAAAATTTGAAAAATGCTACAAAAGGTATACCCATCTACTACTCAAAATTAAACACTAGACAAGTTACATCTAATCCGCCCAACATACAAACTCATCCAAAGACACCTAATTTAGTTTTTAGCCAAGATTACCACATTGAAACTCTACATGTTCATCATCGTAAGTCACCTCTCCATTTAAAAGTCACATAATTAGATACTCGCACGCACTCAATCAAGCCTATCATACTCATTCTACAAAGCTAGCATCACCATATCATAACCACTGTTTTTCTCTCCTTAAGATCAACCATAGTTCAAGCTTAGAGTTTACCTCTATACGTTAGTGGCAACACGACCTCTTACACATTACACAAACTTACAACTATTAGTTATAGAGATCCAAAAAATTAATTCCTACAATATATTCTCATCTGAAACATCGTTAATGCTTATCAAACCATTATACCTTAACCACTCATAAGCAATACTGACCTAGTACTATCAAATCACAAGGCAAGATCAAATATGTGTCACGAACCGATTTCACATGTCATGAGGGCACCTACAACCCTCTGTAGGCAAACTACCCAAAAGATAAACAATCACTTAAATGATAAATAAAAGCGAAAGATGGTAAATATTTCAAAAATGGATGATTATATGAAAAAAAAATCCCCTAAAGTTTTGTATCTCGATATAGGCCACTAAGTAAAGGAGTGCCAAAAGTGAAGTACAATGGTATCAAAATACATCTTTCTCAACACAAATAATAGGAAAGTAAATTTAGAGAAAACGTAAAGGGATCTCCGATTGCCAAGAAATTTCTTCTACCTTAGAAGCCACAAATTGCATGAATCCTTAGATCAATAGAGATTGCCTATACTAGGATTTATACTAGAAAGATGCAGAAGTGTAGTATGAGTATTAGAAAGCAAAAGAAATTGGGTACCCAGTTGCATCATAGGTCAATTCAGCTTAGAAGAGTAAAAGTAGTAAATATATAGACAATGTAGGAATAAGTCACGAAAATAAAACTAGTAGATCAAACACCGAAAAAGCTAGCTAAAAAGGTCTTGAAGCACGAAACTATCAAAATAATAATCTACACATCAAAAGAAAAAAATGATACTTATATTGCTAGGATTCTAGCTGGATCCAAAATCGGAGTCAAAATGGGTTCGTTGGATCCACAACCTAAAACTCCAAAAAAAAATATCAATGGGTTCCTCTCGATACAAGATACACTTACCCAAAATTTAGGCTCAAACAGAGTAAAAAAAGCTAAAATCAATATCAAATGTGAAGAATAAAGTTGGAGAAATTTAAGATCTTGGGGATGAAACTCAAGGGATTTAGAATGAAAAATTACCAATAACCAAAGAAAAAGTGATTATAAAGAATTCTCGATGTTACCCAAGAGCACATGAAAATACCTATGAAGGAATAATGGAGAAAATATTGATTTTGAAGTGAAGAAGATCGAAAATGGATGAACTTTTGGGAAAGAGACTATTTATAGTCCTAAGGACCATCACACCTAAGGGGGAAAGGGTGGAAGATGCGACGTTGCCTCTGCAATAAAAAGGTCGCAGGTGTAACAAATCAATAAAAGGTTAACATCACACCTTTTGAGGAATAATCGCAGGTGCGATCATGCAGGGGCTGGAAAATTCATAAAGGGGCGATATAATCTAGGAACAAGCTACATCTCAGGTGTGATGTACCACTCATAGGTGCAAGCTCGCTCCTACAACCAAAAGGATGCAGGTGTGATAGCATAATAAGTCATAGCATTAGTAATTTCCAACAAGTTAGAAATTCCCCAAAATAGCTATAGAGTGAGTTTGGAAACCAATGAACACAAACCAAATATGTAAATTGCATGGAAATGAAGTTCCAGAACAGCGGATAAGATAAACTTATGATCATAGATTGTTTTGAAAACCCTTAGCCTAAATTTCTATAATTTCAATAGAGGGATAAAATTAAGCCCAGGTAGACCAAGACCCGAACCAACAGCTCATCTAACCCAAGCTGAATATTTTGAAACTGATGGCATAGTCAAATTTTCAAGTCGATGCTCTAATAACCAAAAGTCTACTTAAGTCAAACTTTTTAACTCCAAAGCACATTAAACACGTAAAAGGATATAACATCACATAAAAGTCCCCCCAGACCTGAATGAAGAGTTCGTTTAGACCAAACTACATGTTCTAGAGCCAATGGAACCACTGGAATCGATTTTGAGTTCGTCTTCAAAAATTGTTGACTGAAATCAATGATTTCTAAAGTTAAGATTCCAAAATAGGAAAACTTATATAAAATATAAATGAACGACCTGAGAACCTAACCACCAATCCCAACAAGTTATAAAAAATGACTTGGGAATGCTCTAGGAAAGATCTAAGATGCAAAAAAAGCATGTAATCACAAAATGGCTGGACGGGTCATTGAACATCCATTTTTAAAAACACTTTCGTCTATAAAAGTCAGAAGAAAGGAAATACTTGAAGACTCAAACAACTGCTGATATTGCACCTGCATCTCACTCTTAGTCTCTCATGTAGCCTCCTAAATTAGACGGTGCTTTCACTAAAATTTCACCACTAAAATCTCCCTAAACCTCAACCCACTAACATCCCTAGCCAAAATGGATATTTTCACCTCAACAAAGGTCAAACCATCATCAAACTATATTGTATCAACTCGAAGAACATGAGACTCATCAGGAACATAGCATTGGAGCATTAACATAGAGAAAATTGGATGTGCCGCTAAAAATATCAAAGGAAAGGCTAACTCATAAACAATATTACTAATGCACTGAAGGATCTCAAAAGGGCCTATGTACCTGAGGGTAAACTTGTCCCTCTTCTCAAACCTCATCATACCCTTCACAGGTGATACTCACAAGAACACATGATCACCAACATTGAACTCCAAGGCATGATGGGTACAATCAGAATAGCTCTTCTTCCTACTCTGGGATGCTTGAAGTATATCATGAATCACACGAACTCTATCCAAATCATCCAGAAGAAAGTCTATACTCTATGTTCTAGACTCAAAACCATCAAACCAACTCACTGGTGACCAACACTACCTACTATACAAGGCCATAAAAAGTTCCATCTGAATGCTCGAATGATAACAGCTATTATATGTGAACTTTACCAAAGAAAATCCCAAGATACATCAAAATTAAGAATATAATCCCATAATATATCCTCCAAGACCTGAATGGTTCTCTCAAAATAACCATCTATTTGTCGGTGAAAATTTATGCTAAGTTGAACAACTATACCCATACTTTGCTGAATAGACCTCCAAAACTAAAAGTAATCTGAGTACCGCAGTTTGAAATGATAGAAACTAGAACCATAAGCAAACAAACCACCTCACTAAGATAAATCTGAGCTAGCTTCTTTGCCCTATAGAAAGTATTAACTGGTATGAAATATGCATTTCAACCTATCAACAATGACTCAAACTAAATCATAACTCCATAAAGTATGTGGAAACCCTGAAACAAAGTCCATAGTGATCCTTTCCAACTTCTACTCGAGAATAGAAAGTCTTTATATCAATTAACCATGTCACTAATGCTCAAACTTAACTTGCTAATATCTCAAGCATAAATATAGAAACTCCACAATATCCCTCTTCATAACACTCCATTAGTAAAGCAGTCTCGAGTTTTTATACATCTTAGTTACACCTAGTTGGATGGAATATTTGGAATAATAAACCTCACAAAGTATCAACTGAATCAAACCCTAATTATTTAGAACATAAATACGACTATCAAACCTCAAAACACCATATGAATCTAATATAGCCTTTTAGGTCACACCTCTCAATAATTGGTCACGAATACCACTCAAATTAGGATCCATAAACTGATGTTGTTGAATATGATCAACAAAGTTAGAGAAAACCTCATACTGGTAAGTATCCAAATAGTTAGCCAATGACTGGATTTCCAAAGCCAACAATCTCTCTGAAACTAAAAGTGAAGCTAAATTTCCTCATACTCAAAGACTTCCAACTTAAGGCATCAGTTACCACGTTTACCTTTCTAGGATGGTATAAGATAGAGATATCATAGTCTTTTAGCAACTCAATCCATATGTGCTATCTTGAATTAAGATCCTTCTGACTTATAATATACTATATACTTTGATGATAGGTTAAAATCCCATAATGTAGACCATATAAATAATGCCACCAAATCTTAAGAGTAAATACTACTGTCTCTAACTCCAAGTCATGAGTGGGGTAGCTGTGCTCGTGAGTCTTCAAATGCTTTAACGAATATGCTATCACATCATCCCCGATGCATCAGAACAGAACCCAAACATAGACTAGAAGCATCACAATAGTCTAAGAAACTGTAACCCTTAATTGGAAATGTCAACACTAGAGATGAATCAATATGGACTTAATCCTCTAAAAGTAAGACTCACACTCATAAGACCACTGGAAAAGAACCTCTTTTCTATTCAATCTTGTCAAAGATGCTCTGATGGATGAGAAAACCTCAACAAACCATTTGTAATACCATAACTGCAAACCTCAATAGGAGTATTCGGTCTAGGCTAATCACAAACTACTGCAATCTTTGATGGGCCTACCAAAATCCAATCCTTTAACATCATGTGTCATAGGAATGTTAGGACTCAAGAAAAAACTCACACTTTGAGAACTTGACATGTATTTATTGATCTCTATAATTCTGAAGCATAATCATCAAAAGCTTCTCATGCTCCTCTCGACTCCTAGTAAACCAAGATGTCGTCGAGGAACACAATAATAAAAGTCTAAGTAAGGCCTAAACCCTCCATTCATCAAATCCATAAATGTTGTTGGGGGAATTAGTCAACCTAAAAGACATCACTAGGAAGTCATATTTTCAATAGCATCTCATGAATGTTGTCTTATGGATGTTTTCCGCCTAAATCCTTAGCTAGTGATAATCTGACCTTAAGTCAATCTTAGAAAATACAGATGCACCCTAAAGCTGATAAAATAATTCATCTATCCCTAGCATTAGATATTTATTATTAATTATTACTCTATTTAGTTGATGGTAGTCAATACACATATGCGTATAGCCTTTTTTCTTCTTAACAAAAAGAATTGGAGCACCCCAAAGCAAAAAACTAAGCCTGATAAACCTTTACCAACAAATCCTAAAGTTAAACCTTAAGATCTCTTAACTCAAATGGATCGATATGGGAAGAAGAAAGGGAAATGGGCTTGGTACCTATCTCTAACTCATTAGAAATATCAATGTCTCACTCAGCGATAGGCTAGGTAAGTTGGTCATACACACATCAACAAACTTGATAACTATAGAGTCTGACTCAGGAAATAAAGTATCGATGCTAGCATCTCAAACATAAGCAATATAGAACCTTGTCATACTACTGGGGATGCACTAGGCACGACTAAGGTAAAAATCTTCGTATAACAAACTATGAATGCATGGTAAGGGGATAAATAGTCTATGCGCAATATCACATCAAAATCTATCATATGTAAAAAACTCAAATTAGTGCAAGTCTCGTAATACCCAAAAGCCAAAACATAATATCTTCCAACATGATCCTCTACTAAGAGTACCTATTAAGGTAGAAAGATAAAGGCATAGAAAACATCTCACTATCCAATCCCAAACAAGGAGAAAACTTATAGACACATAAGAACATGTAGAACCTGGATCAAACAAGGTCGAGGTTGACTAACAACAAATAGAAATAGTACTTATGATTGAAGCATTTGAGGCCTATGCTATGGTCTACCTAGCACAACATAAACTTGACAACAACAACACCTGATAGGATCGGTATCACAACCATCATTCCTACCACGCACTCCACCACCTCTAGTCAATGGTAGAACTACTCGAATAGGCAGAGTTGATGGAGTTTTTGGCTGAATGACACCCCACTAGGGGAACCCTTTATCAATATGATCCATAGTTCCACATTCACAGAATGTCCTATATGACCTACCCAATGAGATGATCTGACTAAACTAGAATGGCCACCACGACTTGATTCTATAGATGTAAAGTTTTTTGAAATATAGCCCGAAGACTAGCCATAATAACCATATCCCTGTGCACCATCACCCGAAGTATGAAGTGTGGCCTGAGTTGGTCAATTAGACAAACCCTGATGCTGATGTGGAGGGCCTCTTTATCATGAACCAGATTCCCTCTACCGAACTGGGAACTACTATAGCTACCATGATGATAGGGCCTCTTATCTTCACCCCCCATGACTCTCACAAAATAAGCCTCCATGGTATGAGTATGCTAAAAAATAGTGTGAAATGACTAACCACTAAAAACAAGAATCTCTATGGTCTTAGGAATCTTGGGATTTAGCCCAAGAAAATGACAGTCCCTCTCTACCTCAATCAGCATCAATATAATACCATACTCAAATATATAATGGAAATGAGCTTCATACTCAGAAGAAGTTACAAATCCCTGTTATAAATGGGTGAAATCATCTCTCTTCCACTCCCTATCAGCACATGAGACATTTATAGACATAAAAGTCTCAAAATATTGGCTCCAAGTCATAAGAGGTGAAAGGGATGGTCTGCTAGTAACATGTGATCTCCACCACTATTTATCCATTCCA
>JBDJHY010609867.1:6238-16365 GCA_039654485.1 Withania somnifera | reverse complement strand
AGGTTTAGAAGACCCACTGAGCACATAGCTAAAATAACAATAGTAAATAACACGGATCAAGGATTACAGTCAAAGGAGAAAGTAGGACAATCAGGGAAACTAGCATTCGAATAACAACAATTCACAGGGACAGATAATGCTAGCTAATCACATAATAGGATCATAGGTAACAAAAAGGAACATACCCGGCATCCTCGCAACAATTTATGTGAAATATAACTCAATCAAAAATAGGGATTAAGGAAGATAAGGAATAGAACATGGTCGGTATACCGATAACCTCAAGGGAAAAGATAAAATAGATGAATAAGAGATAAGCAACTGATCTCACATATTGTAAACCCAAGAATCAATCAGAATAAGTAAACAGTAATAATAATATGAAATAAACAATCAAAATGCTGATAAGTCCCCCAAACAGAAATACAGTGTACAATACAAGTCACGCTCACCACAAGCCTTGCATCTCAGCCTGGGTACACTAAAGACAGAAAAGTGCAGAAAGTAACACACACATGAAGTAACCATCCTGTGTACGCATCTCCTCTAGTACCCACAGGTCCAGCAGGCAAAACCCATGGAAGGCTACCCTAAAGTTCTCGGTGCATGTTATCCTCCCAACATCCACATCACCCCTCCTCCGCGTCACATCTCAACCCGGAGGCAGGTCCATGGGGGTGCATCACCACGTATAGTCTAACATCATCATATTCTCACATCCCAAATCACAGAACCCAAAAGGGGTCTCAAAAGTCTGGCATCCTGTGCCCATATCATATATCAATCATAACGTCAAGCCCAGCTCAACAACCTAGGGTACAAGCCGGAATATCATCATATCTCATATGTCATCATATCTCATATGTCATCATATCTCATATGTCATCATATCTCATATATCGTATCAAGATTATGATCAAGGTATATAATACCGACAACAATCTCTTCAAGACTATGATCAAGGTATACAATGCCGACTACAATCTTATCAAGACTACAATCTAGGTATATGATCCCGACAGCATTCTCAACAAGACTTCGATCGAGGCATATAATACCAAAAGAAATCTCATCATCAAGACTACAATCAAGGCATATAATACCGACATCAAATTGAATTACCACACAACACATCTGATCATAGTCAATAAATAAGTATCACCATGTCTCCGTGTCAAAAGCTGTACTCACTGCCGTACGGAGACGGTCTCAAGTCCCAGCGCTGTACTCACTGCCGATTCTGGGTCGGACTCAAGTGCCAGCAACAAGTAGTAAAATCATTACATAATTACATACCCGGTGCCAGGAAGTGAAGCCTGGACTAAATTAAGTAAAATAGTATAACCGGGTGCTCAACTATGGGTCGAGTCTAAAACTAGTAAAAATCCAGTCACTTATGTTAGTATTATTATCCAAAAATATCATTAGCCTTATGAATTGAGAGTGTCCGTGTCGGTGAAATGATGAGTGTTCACTCGAGTACTAGAATCAAGCATTTGGGGCTTCAATAAAGGAATAAACATTAATATAAACCTTTTGATTTCTTGATGTTTTATTGAGTTGAGATATTGTATAACTTATGAGATGTCCAAATGGTCTAATTTGCCCTTGGTTGATTCTTTACTTGATATTATGCTAATGTGTGACTTTGATTGATTTGATATGACTCTTTATCTAATATCATGCCTATGAGTGACCTTATTGATCAATTGAGTGAAATTAGCATCTTTTTATTGTACATATATAAATGCTTAGTTATTGTCTTTTTCTGAAACATTGCTATAGAAATGAGACATGATGCAATTGATGAAGTACATTATGAAAAAAAAGAAAAAGAGTATATGACATGTAAGACCCAAAGGGAAATGGTTTTGGGAAATAATATTAGGTAAGACCCAAAGTGGAATGCTTCTAGGCATCGTGATATGATTATGGTATGGAGGAATTTCCTAGGGCAATAATATTAGGTAAGACTTAAAAAGAAATGGTTCTGGGCATTGTGATATATTATGGTCCAAAAGGAAATGGTTCCAAATGGATACATAAACCTTGTGTGTCCGCCATGGGGTTTGGCTAGTCATATGAGCATTGTGTGTCTATCATAGGACAGATATGGATCATTCTATTTGAAATTTTATTGAATTGCATTACACATCCATTGATTGATGTACATTTTGATTTCATGCTTTTCTTGGACCGTATGTATTGGTGGCTTTTTTACTGCATTCTACTAGTTCAATCACATTATTTATCTTTTTATGTTTTTGTATCATAGTTGATATGAATTATTTGGATACCTTCACTTGATATTGATATTAAATTGCATCTTTATTTAATTTCAGGTGATATTGTGGACACGAGATGTCAAATATTGATGAGATTATTTGATTTTTATATAGTTCTAATGCAATGAGATTGCTATTCTCCTCCTAAAATTAAAATGAGGAAAACCTCCTAATTATGATGAATAAAAAGAGACAAGCTATTACTAATATTTAACTGATTGAGGTAGATTGAATATTATTGTGATGGAACAGTAAAGACGATCTTGATTTTAGGTAGTTATTCCTACCTTAGTCTATTCGTTCAGAACCTATATTATGAGTCCATTCTTTCGCTCCTAGGATGTACCCTTCACGATGTGGGTAGACTTGTGTATTGGGGACTGATATAGGGTGTTAAAGGACTCCTTACACGAGTTAGTGGAATGACCAGTGGGATCTACCAGCAAGTCATAACTTGAATTAAGAAGGTCGACCTTCACCTAGATGGGCCAGTGATGAAACTATAGTAGGAACAAAAAATATGATGAGTACATACTAGTTTATATGATGATTCCTTTACCTTGGCGTATCTAATTTAAAATCCATCCCATGAGTTTATTTTCAGCTCTCAAGATGTACCTTTCACACCATAGATGGACTTGTGTTTTGGGGACTTAGTGAGGCGTTAAAGGACTCCTTTAATAAGTTAATAAAATGATTAGTGAAATTTTCCATGAGTCATGAATTGACTCGAGAAGGGATGCCTGTACCTGGACCGGTCAAGGGTGAGCATGTGTTACTTGAGATGGTTTCAGATTAAGCTATTTGATGTTGATACTTTAATTATAAAGATGTTTTGTGAGACTTTATTTGATACTTCATATATTAGTTTTAATATCAGTTACCGTGGGATTTTTCTGATTATATGATTTCATTATTGAAACCTCCCTATGCCCTGTATTTGTTATTGTCATATTTCTATTGTGTATATTGCCTATTTGTAGGTTGTAGTTGTTGGAGGTCTAGTGGGTGTATCAGGGTAGTTAGTGCTCATTACCACTTTGTATTAGACTAAGCCAGGGATACTTTCTAAGCTTCAGTTGGTTTTTGGTACTCATCTTACTTTTCTACACTTTATGTAGGTTTAGAGCCCGTTACTGTTTGATCTTTCATCTCCATTTTAGAGTCTAAGGTTCATTCAGGAGCATTCTAATGTAGCTAGTTGTGTCCAATAGATGCTGCAAACTCTTTTTATTTTATGCATTCTATTCTATTTCTTTAAGGATTTGAAACATTGAGACTCTTATTAACTTTCACCGGATATTGTATTGTTCTATTTTAATGTCTTGTACACAGTGACTCAAGATTTTAATATGGTGTTTAAATTGATTTTTTTGCATTGGACCTTCTAGTCTCTCGTTTAATTTGTTTATTTATGCATTACCCTTGTAGTATTAAATGGTATTACCTATCTAAGTGGAATAAGGTTGGTACCATTGACAAGTTGGTATCAGAACACTAGGTTAAAGCTCACATTGTACAAGCCAAAGTTTTGTAGAGTTTTACAAAATGGTACAAATACATCCGTTAGTTATCTTCGAGGGAATACAAACTTTTAGTAAAATTTACCTTTTAATCAGTTTATCTTGCGTTGTTTGTTCATTTGGATATTGAGTCTTGGACTATTATATGACATATGGTCAGGAATAGAGCTGTAGTTGGAGATAATGTTGTCCCTTCCCCTATGGATACCGATTAAAGGTAAGGGCAGAGTGTGAACATGGCCTCAAAGCAGAGGTAAAGCACGGGGTGTGGTGCCTTCTAGGTGATAGGCTAAGACAACTTCACAAGAGCTCTGGGCTAATATTGACGATGGTCATGTACCCCTAGAGTTTTTTGATGCACCCCTCTATTAGGAGACTTTATTGAGGGTGCAGGGAGTGGTAGAGTATGGTTCTAAGTAGGGGTGTGATAGGCATATCCTAGGGTTCATAGATAGTGTAAGGCCCCATAAACATTTTCATGCTTTGAACCAACCTTAGACCAGTACGTAAGAATGATTTAGAAATCTGGCACATTTATTGCAGACTTAATCCCCGATTAGAACTACGGACTATATTATTAAAAATATGGATTGTAGTCTTGACACATACCTAGAAGCCCTGCATGTTGAATTTCGCTACCTTTCGACCATGGATTGACAGTACGGTCCATTGTATCAATGGGATGTACTGTACTGTTCATCATAAGGCCAATGCATTGAAAGGTTGAATTTTTGGATTTCGAAAATATAAAACCATAATGACTGTAGTATGCACATTACAGACCATAATATACTCCTTTAGAATGGTTCTGCAACCCAATTCCAAGACCCTGACCACAGTCTAACCCACAGGCCATACTATGCATGGTATGCACTATATTATTGATCGTGATATCAGCCAAACAGTTTTTCAGCAACTTTTAAGTTAGGGCATCCAAATCATTTCCCATTCTTTATAGATCCAATGCTATGTCATTTTAACCTCTCCTGAGGGTAACATAAATACCCAAACTTAGCCAAAGTCCCCATTTTTATGTTTCAAAACTCTTAGACTCAAAAGGGATTCTCTCAAATAAAGGTAGAATTCCTCTCTCCATATCCAAGTTCAAAAAATCCAGGTTCCTCCACCAGAGTTTCAGTTAGAATCTCTATTCTACAGGTATGTTGGTAATCAATAAGAGGATCATTTCACTCTCATACCCAAATTATGTTTTTAAGTTAAATTCCACGATTCCTTGAGTTAGGGTTCTTACCCAATTTTAGCTAATGTTCTAAATCTAGTCTTATATGATATTTTTATGATCAGAGACAAGCTTTATCCCAATTTTCCATAGCTATAACCTAGTGTCTAGTTTATATTCATATTGAAGAAATTTTTTAGTTTTCAGTCAAAGTTTCTCATAAAAGATTTATCTCTATGATATTGGTTATGTTAGTGATTATATATATTCATGGATACATGGTAATACTTGGTCATTTTAGTTTAAGTATGTTGTGCATGTCTTATTAAGTAATACAGGTATTTGCTAAGATATGCAATAAAAATTAGTAATACTCAGTATTTCAGGATCTAAATGATCACAGACTCAGTTTACTTCAGTATGATTTAGTACATGCTTACATAAAGCAACATTTTACTAGTTTAGTTAAGTGTAACATGAGCACTAGTGTTTTAGTATTGGGAGTAGTACCTAGAACTAATAGGATGGGGGAATTATGGCTTCCTCTAGAAGAGGTTGACACCCTAGTCTCTGAACTACATTTTTATTGTAAGTTACATAGCCTGAAATATCGAGGCTTTATTTAGTGGTTCCAAAAAAACCAAGTTATATACCTTTGTAGGGGTATAGGGCACCCTACAAATTGGGTTTGTACATTGGACTCTATGAGGCTCACATGGTTTCTGTCAATTAAGAGAATATCCCACTTATATTAACCTACATTTAATTTTAGTATACGTATCGGTTCTAGTATTTAGATTACAACTTCAGTGTAAGTATAGATTATGATTTTAGGATGTCAGTCCTGATTTTTTGAGTCATTTTAGCTTTGTTCGTGTTCTACTTTAGTTCATAAGTTACTTTAGTTTTCATAGCCTATTCATCTTTAGATCAACATAAGTATAATATATATTTCCATATGATTTATAGTATTTTACCCATACTCCTATCCTCATTGATGATTTTATATATGTAAATCATTTATCCCATTTATTTAAATTTATTATTTTATACATGTTATTTTTTCTTATGTCTACATACTTAGTACATTCCAGAAGTACTGACGCATACTCTTTTACTACACTCACCCTATAGATTCAGGCCATTCATCTCGAGTTCATGGATTATTTAGATATCCATCCAACAAATTACTAGTGGTGAGTCCTCTTGAGGGCATTGGTTCTCAATTTAAAGATCCAGATTTATCAATCATTTCATACCAGTCATTTTTAGTATTTTTTTATGAGCTTGAGACCTTTTCTAGCCAGTTATTTTCTATTCGTAGAGGTTTTCAGACATGTTGTTTAGTATGTTTAGTTTTGATATTTGATTATTTCATTGTTCCATACTATTTCAATTTCATGTTATATGAACAGTCCAATATTACTATTATTTCTTTTATTTCACTTGCTTCCATCATATATTGTAGTTGTATTAGTTTATGCACCAGATACTCAAGGTTAGTTGAGGGTCCCTCGCCGCTCTCAGGATTATATCTTATCTAGGGAATAGACTTAGGGCATGAAAGCCAGGGTAGGGTCTCAAACCCTAGATCAACATCAAGCTTTGCTGGGTCATCCACCCGTGGTTTATTAAGACAATAAAGTGACAATGCAAAGCATTGTATCCTCAGGGTTGATTACAGTAGTTCTTTCAGATAATGAGTTGCATTGCTATGAGAAGTTTATATAGATAGGTCCTCCTATGTTTTAGGATGGAAAGACTAATGAAGCTTATCCATTTTTATCCAATTATCATGAGCTACTTAAGAGTGTGACATTGGGAGTCACATATGGGGTATTCTACACTATTCTTCAGTTATGTAGGCTATCACACCAGTGGTGGAAATCATAAATGAGAGAGAGGAGTTTGGAGATATGAGAGATAAGAAACCTTACACTTTTAGTCAGTATTCAAGTACTTCATCTAGATCTAGAGGTTACTTCAAGAGGTATGGTTTATTTCATCCATAGAGACCGATTCAAATAGAAATAGAGGTATCCAAGGATAGTCATGCCAGCTAATTCTTTCAGTTTAATTTAGGTTTCTTATAGTTCTCAACAGAGGCAGTCAACAATAGTGGTTATTCAGGATATTTTGGTTGTCTCAATAGCCTATGGTTTCAAAGTCTTCTTATTATTATGGATATTTAAGTCATTAGTAAGGAATTTCCCTTATTTGGGTCATAGAACTCAACCTATTTCTTAGCATCAAACTAGAGCACCAAAACCTCTTGCTAGAATTAAGGTAGATCATAGAAAGTTAGAGGTGGTTGGTTTATAGATAGAGGTAATAGTAGGACCATAGTTCTAGTGAGTAGTAGTTGTCGA
Source organism: Withania somnifera (assembly GCA_039654485.1). NCBI lineage: Eukaryota > Viridiplantae > Streptophyta > Magnoliopsida > Solanales > Solanaceae > Withania > Withania somnifera. The sequence goes on along the minus strand of JBDJHY010609867.1, from coordinate 9,008 downwards.
GTTGTTCAATTTGATAGCAGTAGAGGATGCTATGCTTTCCCAGGTATACATGACGTAGAGCCATCACAAGTATCATCCTAGTATAAAATTGAACGACTTCTATGTTATTTGATACTATGTCTACATTTTCCTATTCGTCTACCTATTTTTCTTCTAAATTTGATGATTGATTCCCTACTGGTCCCTATTCATGTTTCTACCCCTATAGGTGATTCTTTATTGGTGTATTGGGTGTACTAATTTTGTGTTGTTACTATGGTATGGTATGATACTGTTGTAGACCGGAGTATCATTGATTCTAGGTATGAATTGGTGTTCTCCACATCCTGAAATCTTGGATTCTTTTCTAAATATCCTTACCTTAGATATGCCAGGTGTACCAAAGGTAGAGTGGAGGGTTCTGATGGTTCTTATCCTAGTATATTAATTTCCTTTCTTCATGTTAAAAGATTTATTGGAGAAGGGGTATCTCTCCTATTTATCTTTCATTTGTGATACTAGCATTAATACTTTTTTTTTTTTGTAATTTGTTCCAGTCATTTATGAGTTTCCAAATATCTTTCATACTGATCTTCTAGGTGTTCCTCCTAATAGAGACATTAATTTAGGGTCGGGCATTAAGCCCATCTTTGTTACTCTTTATCCAAGTAGAGTTGAACGAATTAAGGAACATTTGTTGTACTTGTTGAGTAAGGGTTTTATTAGATCGAGTGTTCTTCCTTATGGAAATTTATTTTATTCGTAAATAAAAAGAATATAAATATGTACATGTATATTGACTATCACCAGTTAAATAAGGTTCTTATTAAGAATAAATATCCCCTTTCTCGAAACAATGATTTTTTTGACTATTTGTAAGATTTTGCAATATTTTCAAAGATTGACTTGAGGTATGGCTACAATCATTTGAAGATTAGGGCTTTGAATATCTCCGATACAACTTTTAGGACCTGGTATGGTCATTACAAGTTCTTGATTATGTCCTTAGGGCTGACCAATACCCTAGTTGCTTTCATAGAGTTAATGAATAGAGTTTTTAGGGCCCTTATTTATTCCTTTGTATTTGTATTCATTGATGATATATTGGTGTATTCCAGGAGTGATACATACCATTTTTTCATTTATGGGTTATGCTTCAAAGGTTAAAAGAGGAGAAGCTATATGCAAAATTCTTAAAGTGTGAGTTATGGCTTAGTTCTATAACATTGTTGGAATATGTTGTGTCCAAGGAGGGTATTATAACCGATCCAACCTCAATCTCCAAGGATGGTATTATGACTGATCCGGCCAAGATTGAGGCAATTAGAGGTTGGATGAGGCCTACTTCTCCTATTGATATCCATAGATTCTTAGGTTTGGATAGTTGTTATTGAAAGTTTTTTTTTTCGTTATTTCTCTTCCATTATTACCCCATTGAGTAGATTTACTTAGAAGAATATAGCATTCTAGTGGTCTAATAAGTGTGAGAAGAGCTTCCAAAAACATAAGGCTTTATTGGCTTTGGCTCGTGTTCTGACCTTGCCCATTGAGGGTGAGCCTTTCAATATGTATTATGATGCTTATAAAGCTATTTTTAGGAGGAGTATTGATGCAAAAAGGGATGATTTGGCAGCCACGATGTTTTTTCACTACTTGTATGGAGTTTATTATGAAATTTTCACTGATCATAGGAGTCTTTAGTATATTTTCAGTGAGAATGATCTTAATTTCAGACAGTGGTGATGGATTGAGTTGTTGAAAGACTATGATATGACCATTTTATACCATACTATAAGGCTAATATTATGGCAGATGCATTAAGTAGAAAATCATCTAGTTTTGGAAGTCTTGCTTTGATTCAAGTAAATGAGAGACCATTGGCTAGAGATGTTCATAGTCTGGCCAAATGTCTTATCCATTTGTTAATTTCCGAGAATGGTGGGATTCTTGTCTTTTTGGAGGATCGTTCTTCTTTGGCGTATTAAATTAATAGAAGTAAGATTGAAGATGAAAAATTACATATCATTAGAGATAAAGCGTTGAGAAGTAAGCCAAATGAAGTTGTACTTTAATGAAGGTGTTTTTAAGATTGGAGACAAGATTTATGTATCAAAAGTGGGTGACTTGGCTAAATTGACATTAGAGAAGCCCGATGGTCTGAGGTATTCTATTTATCCGGGATCGGGTAAGATGTATTATGGGTTGATTCATCATTACATGTTGTGTGGTTGTAATGACCCGTTCTATCATTTCCTTGATTTCTAACATTTTTTGTGCTTAGAGCAGTTTGGTAGTTACCCTAAGTCATTTATGACATACTGGAACCAGTAGCTCGGTGCCCTGGTGGCTCGTTTCCCATTATCTCAGTTTCCCTTCTTTGAAGTTTATGTTTTGAAATAGTCGAACTCGAGAGTAAAATTGTAGTAAATGCACTCGGAATCGAATTCCAACAGTTTTGTTAGCTCTGGAATGTCAACTTTGGTCTAGGTGGACCTTAAGTTCGTGTCCCGGGCTTTTTGTTTTGAGATTAGATTGTTTTGTGGAAATTCAGCCCAACCAAAGCTCATTTTGAAGCATGGGTGGTCTTTTGGTGATTAGAGCATCATATCAGAAGCTGACAATTCCATCAGCTCCAAAATGTCGATTTTGTGCTAGTTGAGTCACTGGTTCGCTTCTCGAGGTATCTGGGCTCAAAATTGGCTCCTTTTGAGTTTGAGGTCCTTTTCTCTAAAACAACCTCTCTTGGTGGTTTCATCGATTCCTAGTTCGTACTGTGTTTTCCACCCAAAAT
>JBDJHY010609542.1:0-16368 GCA_039654485.1 Withania somnifera | reverse complement strand
CCAAGTTCGACAGTGCTAGTACGAGGATCCCATCAAGTTTAGATAAGAGAGAATGTTTTGAGGGGTGATTTTTAGGTAGGCTGTGATAGATTCTGATAGTGTTTTATGGGTCCAAGTTTACCTAGCCATTCAGAGAGTTGGTGATTTAATTCAAGCAATATAGAGTGAGGCTCAATGTTCCAGATACACTATCCATCTGGGTACCATGAGAATGTACCGTGATTTAAGGTAGGATTACAAGTGGTGAGCTATAGCATTCTTTTTATCTTGGTGCTTCAACTGTCAGCATGTACAGCTTGGGCATTGAAGGACGAGTGTTGAGATTCTGAGATTCCCTATTCCTGAGTGGAAGTGGGAGCTGATTATTATGGATTTTGTTTCAATCCTTCCCCGCACACCTAGAGGACATTATTGTATCTGGGTCATCATGGATCTATTGACCAAGTTAGCTCACTTTTTACTAATACACTTATTTTGTTGTGCAGAAAGACTAGCTGAGTTTTATGTTTGCGAGGTTATCAGGCTTTATGTGGTGCCAGTTTCCATTATATTTGATCAAGGCATTTAATTTATGTCATGAATTTGGAGGTCAATGTAGAGAGAGATGGGCACTGAGGTTGCCTTAAGTATATCATTTCACCCTTAGACTGAAGGAAAGTATGAGAGGACTAGTTAGGTACTTTAGGATATGTTGTGGGCATGTGATTTTATTTTAGGTGGTAGTGGGATAGACATTTTCCGTAGTAGAGTTTCTGTATAATAGCAGTTATCATTCCATCATTAGATGACATCATTTGACGACATGTATGGTACGTATTGTAGATCACCTATTGGTTGGTTATTTGTAAAGAGGTTTCTGTCCTAAAGATCTTATTGGATTCGTGATACTGGAAACATGATCAGAATTATTCAGAATAGGCTTTGGACAACACAGAGTAGACAAAAGTCCTATGCGGATTGTAGATTTCTTCCCCTAGAGTTCAGCATTGTTGATATGGTCTTCCTCTAGGTATTTCCCATAAAGGGACTTATGAGGTTTGGTAGGTTGGGTAAGCTCAGGCATTGGTTTGTTTGGCCCTATGAGATCTCGCAGAGGGTTTGAGATATTGCCTATAGGCTTGCCTTATCTTTAGAGTTAGTTGTTGCCCATCCAGTATTTTATGTATCGATGCTTCATCGGTATGTTCCTAACTAATCGCATATGCGTCATTGAGAGTTTGTACAGATTGATGACAGATTAATTTATGTTGTGGATCTAGAGGCCATTCTAGAAAGGGATGTGAGATGACTTAGATCTATTAATATCTCGGTAGTGAGGGTTCGTTGGGTGCATTAACCAGTCGAGGACGCTACCTAGGAGACAGTGCATGATATGTGAGCCTAGTGTACACATCCATTCTAGCCTTCAGTACTACTCTTTCCTTGACTTTTGAGGATAAAAATCCTGTTTAGTGGTTGATGTTGTAATGACACATGTGGTCATTTACTTTCCTTTTAGTTTCTTCAGTGTTTAAAGTTTATTTTTAGCTGGCCCATGTCATTTATGACTTGCTGGAATCGTTAGTTTGGTTCCATAGAAGTTTTATAGCCTATTATCTTAGTTTTCCTATTTTGAAGGCTTAACCTTGAAATAGTGGAACTTGAGAATGAATTCTTAGTAAATGCACTTGGGATCATATTTTGATAGTTTTGTTTGCTCTGGAACACTAACTTTGGTATAGTTGGACATTTAGTTCATGTCCCGGGGTTTTTGTTTTGAGTTTGAGTTTGAGTTGTTCGTGGAAATTTAGTTTAGCCGGAGTTTATTTTTGAGTCTGATGGTTTTAAGTTATTGGAGCATCGTATCATAGTTTTGACACTTCCATCTGTTCTAAAATGATGATTTTAGGATAGTTTGGTCAATTGTAAGATTTTGGGGGTGTCCAACGTCCTTTTGGATGCCTTGGTGGCTTGGTGAGATTTTTGGTTAGTTTTGTCTCTTTTGGTTCCAGGGTTCTTTTCTTTCAAATGACCTCAGTTGGTTGTTTTGACAATTCCATTAGATTTGGAATGTCATTTCCATACTTGTAGCATATTTAGTTTGCTAAAATTGGGCTTGGGATGCTTGTTCTTGGCCCTTCGAGTGTTTAGTTTTAGATATTGGGAGTTGCAAGCACAAACAATCCTATCGAGGGGGTGTGGTCGCCCTAGCAATGAGGGGTTCGCCCCTGTGGCGGCATCCAAGCAGACTGGGTTTCCCCCTGGGTCTCTCCTATGATCCTTCCTCCGACACAGTGATGTCGCCCCTGCAATGCTAGGTTTAGGAGGCCAGGGTTGCCCCAGTGACCTCTTCTATGGCACAATGGGATTTCCCCAATAGACAACGTGTTTGCCCCGGTACCCCTGCGACTGACAATCTATAAATATTTCCTCCTTATTTATTTCTCCACTTTTACTCTGGCTTTCTTCCTTTAGAATCAACTTATTTATTTCTATATTTAAGAGACAAAAGTGTTAGGTGCTGTGTGGGAAGCTTTGTTGGTCATCCTTTTCATATTTTCTTTGGGTAATTTCCTTTAACTCACCCTTTTCTTCCATGGTGGAAATGTTTGTTTTCCTAGACTTGATGAGCTTAAATTTTCCTTCATCCTTTATCATTTTGAGATAAATTTTGTACAATTCTCTCCTTGAGCTGGGCTTTACGCCTTGTAATGTTGGATTATTTTTTTGAGCCACAAGTCCCACAAGCCTATTTTTAGGTCCATTTTTTTACCCTTATTGCACTTGGAAATATAGGTGTCTTTCTTTATTTTCTTACCCTTGGGTATGTAATTCAATAGTTTCAATTGGATCAGGCTTTTTTGGAGCTTTAGGATGGGTTTGCATGCTTTTCGTGGATTTTTACCGACACTTAAGTAGGCTAGGAGTATTTTTCCTTAGACTGGTCTATTATAGAATACTTGTGTGGGGTTTCCAGTTGTCCGGGATATTTATTAGGTTGGAAGCTCTACATTATATATTTTACTTGGTTACCTAATTTTGCGGGTCCAGCAGAGAACGTAGAGGGTGTTGGATTATGTATGGATGTCCTGGTGTTTCCACAGGTAGACTTAGACCTTAGTGGCTTTGTTGGGCCATGAAGAGACTTGGTGAGTGAGATGAGTTCTTATCTGGAGGCTTATGGTCGATGCAAGTGTGTAGTATGTTTTGTATTACTGTTGTTTTGCATTCATGCATTTTAGATATTGAGCTCTGCTTGGATAAGCATGACGCAGCCTGGGGCTATGGTAGAGGGAATGTTATCGGGTTTAACTAAAACTGGAAAGATTTACTGGATTAATAACTTAAAGCGGTTTTCTTACTTATGTATACTTATGCCATGATCATCTGGTGGTATGACGCTAATTTCATAATATAATTGGAATAAAGCTTTGATTGTTGTGGGGTTACGTCTTGGGTATTGAGGGGCGCTAGCCCAATATAGATTGATATTGAGGCGCGGACCTCCGAGGTGTAAACCTTCGCAGTTGATATTGAGGCAAGGACCCCTAGCCAACGGCCCCCATTGTTGATATTGATGTACGGACTTTGGGGCGCGATCTTTACTATTGATATTGAGACGCGGACCTCCCGAAAATGACCATCATTGTTTATATTGAGGCACGGACCTTTGGGGCGTGACCACCACTATTTATATTGAAGCGTGGCCGCCTCACTATTTATATTGAGGCGCGACTCCCACTATTGATATTGTGGCAAGTCCCTCTCTATTGATATTGAGGAGTGGACCTCTAAGGCATGGACCCCACCATTGATATTTAGGTGCGGACCTCCTAGGGCATGGCTCCTGTTATTGATTCTGCGGTGAGAACCTATTGGGGCATGACCCCCACCATTTATGACGAGGTGCGACCTCTTGGTTTGATATGGCTATGTCCTGATTTACTTTTCTCACCCTATGCATTCATTCTATTCGTGTTGGTTGTACTTGTGGGGCTTAAAGGGGAAGCCATGGTGAGTCTTGTGTATTTATTGTGCCTACCAGTGGGATGGGGCGTCAGGTAGGTTTTTGTGTGTATTCCTTTTGTTTGTACTAAGTAGTCTTATGGGGCGCCATTTGGGTTGTATTAGATCTTTACTTTATTTAAAGTTATGCTTATTAGTTGATTTTACCTTCAATTTGTCGTTTCAGTACTAGTATACACATCTGATGTCCATGTACGCTTTTTATGGTTCATTTTTAGTACTAGGTGGTAGTTAGATACTCCTATGAAGACATTCGTGCACAGGCTTACTTGTTTATGTTCCGTACTTTCATTTCTTTTATTAGTAGTTAGTATTTTCTCTTGTTACCTACTCTGGTTGTATAGTTAGTTTTACTGTTTTACTTTCCTCGCCATTAGTTTACCTGCACTTTACTTTAGCCAGGTTGGCCTATGATGCCTACTGGATACCCGTGTTTTGGTACTCCTACTGCACTTCTGTACCTTTTCGTGGTACAGATACCGGTAAGAAATATTGGAGATGACATGATTGTGCTATGTAGTTTGCTATTCTGCGGAGACTATAGTGAGGTTTAACGGTCGAGATGATCATGGCTCCCAACTGTTGTTGCCTGCTTTATTTTGTTTCATGGAAGGCTTTGTATAGCACTACTTTATAGGATCTTGTATTTTTATATATGTTTCTCTTTTGGATACTTTCACGACCCAGGGGTCATGATGGTGTCTACACCCCTCCTATAGACAATTCTATCCATACAGCCCAGAGTTACTCACAAAAGGCCATACATGCTCACAAAAATCAATCCAGTAATAGCATAGTCGAAATATATACAACAACGGAATCAGAGAGAATATATCCAACCCAAATCACAAAACCTGGTGTTAATGGAATATGACTACTAAACCTGAATCAAAAAGATAAATATAAACAACTACAACTCTTATGAAATAGTACTACACAAGGCCTGCCATGAATAAAATAGAGCATGCTATAACAACAAGGAAGCCACGATCATCTCAAACGCCAAAACTTACGGTAGTCTTTGCAAATCAACAAATCTACCCACCACGATCACATCACCTCCGATAACCCCTACCAGTATCTGCACCACAAAAAAAGTATAGAAGTACAACATGAGTACAAAACAAGGGTACCCAGTAGGCATGATAGGCTGACTGGGAGAAGATAAAATACAAGAAAAGAATAGCGAGGAAAGTAAATCAGGTTAAAAATGGTAATTAAATAATACAAAACTAACAGCTTAATATAGAAATAGGTAAGAAGAACAGATGCTAGTTACTACTAACAAAAAGAAAGTATCAGAACTAAACGGATAGTCTACGCACGACTGTCGTATCAACTATCTTGTAGAACCAAAGACGACTATATAAAACATACATGAACTCTAGCTGAGCATACTATAACCAATGCGACTGTCGATGATAACCGCAACTAACAAGGCGTGAACGTAAATAAAAATAAACTAAGGAACAAATATTAACAAAAATGGCCCCATAAGACCATTGAGTATAAACAAAAGAAACACACAAAACCTACCTGATGCCCCATCCTTCCAGTAGGCACAAACAACATAACAAAACTCACTGTGAGTCCCCCTTTATGTACATCAAGTACAAACAACGGGAGTAGAATGGATGTATAGGGGTGCTGCAAAAGTAAATCAGAACATAGTCATCTAGTTCCAGGAGGCCACGCCTCAATGCCAATAGTGGGATCTGTTGAGTCCAAACGCACACGCAAGTGTACACGATCGTAAAAGTAATATAGTGGCTCTTCGAGCCTGATGTCAAACCTATAAGGACTTGTTGATTAACTGTTTAACTAAATTAAACTAATTCTAATTATTTATTTAAGCGGAAAGTTTTAAGAGATATTTGTAAATTTAATTAAACTAAAAATAATAAAAGTAACTAATAAATAATTAATCTAGAGAAGAATATATTTCTACTATAATTAATAAATGAATCAAACTAGGATTATGTATTTGCTAGAAATAATATTTAACTAATATAATTAATTAACTTGAATTATCTAATTGTTGGTTCCGGGGTTTAATCTATAAGTAGCAAATGATCATCATCTAATCACCTATGTATATTAACCTCACAACTACTTCAATTGACTTGTATTTGTGATAATTTAGTTTAGATGCTTTATAGTTATCTTCCCGTGATGAACCAAGTGAGGCAAACTAAGTACAAGATCTCATCTTAGTTGCAAATACCCACTCCTTAATTTTATCATTCTACCCTTTAGATTCCCAATAAGTTTACTTTCAGGATTATAAATTTATCTTAATGGTCGCGAAGCACTAAGATACTACATATAGAAACATAAGACCAATTATATGAAAATTCTCACAAATCAAATAACATATAATTAAATGATCATCTTGGTAGTTTATAAAATTACACTAGAATGAGAATAATTAGTTCCACATGGACATGGAATAATCACATTAAATAATTCAAAGTAAAACGTCAAAATATATAAATAAAGGAGAAGAAAAGTGTACACAATTGTTCTTCAGTCTCCATGACAGCTCAAAGATCTTTCCCTATATTAAAAGTCATCTAAAAATATTACGTACAACGTTGAACTCAAAATAATCTCTACCCTAAAATAATATGTACCATCCTCTAATTATTGTGGAAAATAGCATATTTATAGGTATAGGAAATAACCCCAAATAAAATAATAAAGTCCAAAAAAGTCTTGAAAAATAATTTCTAATGGAATAGAAGAGATCACGACGTGATCTGCATCGTTATGGATTAGCAGAATGTCATTACAAAATTGATCACATTGTGATTGACATGTGAAATAGGCTAACCAATTAAAAAGGAGGGGAAAACAGCGCAATAATTGCAACTTGCAACTTTTCAATTCCAAATGGAGTTGCAATGGTATATATTATTATATTATTAAATCTCTTTTGAATATAATATTAACTTTATTCTATTAAGCTGCCTGCTTGAAATTCCTTCTATAATCTCTTATATTTAATTCATTTGATCTCCAAACTTCTTCCTTTTTGCATCAAATAATTCCTACACAATAATATACCATGTTAGCACAATACAAAATATTTGTTTCTCAAGAAACAAATAAAAATATTATAATATAAGACAAATAAAGGCTAAATATGTGTTATTTTGGCCTTACACTAAGATCTGTGCCCCGGAGGACCGTGCCTCCTAATCAATAGCAATGTTTGTGCCCTTGGGGCCCCCTCCTTAATATCAATATTAAAGGCCCTTCCCAGGAGGTCCGTACATCAATATCAATAGTATGGGGCCTTTCCAGGAGGTCTACGCCTCAAGACCAACAGTATGGGCCTCGCCCAGGAGGTCGCACCTTAATATCAATAGTATGGGCCCCGCCTAGGAGGTCCACGCCTCTATATCAAAAGTATGGGCCCCTCCCAGGAGGTTCGTACCTCTATATAAAGTGGGGTCCACACCCCGAGATATCGCTTTCTAATCAGTAGCAGGTTCCGCATCTTGGGAGGCACTTCCTCACTATCAACAATATCTATTGATATAACCCCGTGACAGTCAAAGCTTTATTATGAAAATAGTATCATACCATTAGGTGGTCGTGGAATAAGTGCACATACAATTAAGAAAATCTCTATATAGTTATTCAGCCAGAAAACTCCCAGTTTTATTTAAGTTTGTTAATACCTTTTTAAAATAGCCCTGGGTCACGCTCCTGCTTAATTTACACATGCTCAATATCTAAAATGCATGATCTCAGCAAAATAATAATAATAAAGAAGCAAACAACATTTTAGGATCAGCCTGAGGCCACCAGCTACGAACTCAACTCACTCACTAGTCTTATAATGGCTCAACACAGCCAAATAGGGTCCAAAGCCGCCCTTGGAAAGGATAGGACAACCACATACAACCCAACACCTTCTACATCCCTCCATGGGACCCATGAAAGTAAGTAAACAGTAGGTAAAATATTATAATAGGGCTTCAAACCTAACAACCATCCCACACGATTAGCCACACGATACAAGTATTCTATAATAACCCAGTCTAAAGAAAAATAAACCTATCCTACCTAGGTGCCAATGAGAATCCTCTAAAAGCACTCTACACTAGGACAAAGATCCGAACACACCCAAAATCACCTGAAACTATCAATTACACATCTAGGGATCAAAACATGGATAATGACACTCATATTTCCAAGTGCAATTCTTGCCATTAAACGGACCTAGAAAGGGACCATGGGCCCTGCAATATGAAAATATAATCTAAATATACTGGCACGAAGGACTCAAGTTAACAAACATGTGGCTAGAAAATAAACTCAATTAGACCACCAAAAGGTCCTCAATTAACCAAACAAATATTATGGAATAACTGAAAAATATTTCAAGATTCAATAATGGAGAATTAGGCATGATACACACATGGAAATTGGTGGAGAGTAATCAAGCAATGATAATTACTCTACCAACAGTACCACTATGCAAAATAGACAAAGAATCATCTAAATACCATTTCCAAAGAAAAAAAGCTCTATTGGGTCTTCACTTGAGCTAAGGAGGAAGAAGAAAGAAGAGAAAGCTTACTTAAAATGAAAGGATAGACTAGAAATCCATCCTACGAAGTCCCCACAATAGTAATCGATCTTGGGAGTGATTTTTTGGAAGAAGAAGCAAGAAAAATGAAGAAGAAATGAGAAATTTGAAATTTCGAGGTCTGGTAGTTTTATAACTGACCATGATTTTGCAACTGTGGTAGACTGGTGTCATCGTTCCAAATAGCCAAGTCACAAAATAGCACTACCACGGTTCTTAGAGAACGATTTCTCTATATCCATGAAACAACAGAAAAGAGATCGCAGTGCTCATAGCGTGATCACGCTAAAGGAAGAAAACAAGATTTACCGTGACCGGACTGAGTTCCTTGATCTGGAGAAATTTATTTAATAGCTGAATTTTCCAATAGGGGCTTGGAATTGAAATGAAGTCCAACTGCAACAAACCAAACATTAATCTTTCATGAAAAAACACATTCCAGATTGAGCAAAATCAACAAGGCAAACATGTGAGATCGCTTGAACAAAAAGATCCCACCAAAGCAAAATCACCCAAAAGAGCCGAATTTGTAACTTTCCACAAACATACTTAAAATGAGCCCGGACACCTTTGGAACTGATGAATGTGTCAGAATTCCAATCCAACGCTCAAATGATAAAAAGCCCACCCATACTCCAAAATGGACTTTAGCTGAACTAGATTCCTACAAAATAGTTCAAACTCACAATGAAGACCGCGTGACACGAACTTAAGGTCCAGTTAGAACAAAGTCAGCATTCTGGAGCTAATAAAACTGTTGAAATATGATCCTAAGCACTTTTACTAAGGATTCTCTCTCAAGTTCCACTATTTTAAGGTTAAGCCTCCAAAATAGGAAAAATTGAGATAACAAGCTATTGAACTGCCAGGGAACCAAACTAACGGTCCCAGAAAGTCATAAATAACCTGGTGAAGCTAATAGAAAGCTCTCAACAATGAAGAAACCAAAAGGCAAGTAAAAGACCAAAGTGGTCATTACAACATCCACAATTAAATAGGACTTTCATCCTCAAAAGTCAAGAAAATAGTAGAACCTTCAGGCTCGAAAAAATATGGATACTGGGCCCACATAACACACTTTGTTTACTAGGTAGCCTCCTCGACTAGTATATGCGCCCAACGAACCTTCATATTGGAATATGTTTGGATCTAAGCCGTCTTACATCCCCATCTATAATGGCCTCTGTCTACTTAATATAAGCCAACCCTTTATCAATCTGCATAGTCTCTGCTGAAGCATATGGGACTAGTTAGGCACAAACTGGCGAAGCATCCATACATGAAATAATTGATGGACAATAGATAACTTGTTAGGTAGGGAAAGACTATAGGAAACATCTCCAACCCTCTATGTGATATATAGGCCCAATAAACTAGGGGCTAGGTTTACCCTACCTACCAAATCTCATAAGGCCCTTCATTGGAGACACCCAAAGTAAAACAATATCACTAGTACTAAACTCTAGGGGACAAGGTCTATGATCTACATAGGAATTCTACTTGCTCTATGATGTTCGGAGCCTATCCTGAATAATTTTGACCTGGTCCACAGTATCACGATGCCAACCAGAACTCTTGGGTTGAACCTCTCTACCACAAAACTGACCAACAAGTGATCTACAAAGCGTACCATAGAAGGCCTCAAAAGGTGCCATCTGATTGCTAGAATGATAACTGTTATTATATGAAAACTCTGATAAGCCCATATATAAATCCTTTATACCATCAAAATCAAAAGTACATGCCCACAACATATCCTTAAGTACCTGGGTCATCCTCTCGGATTGCCCGTTGGACTGTGGGTGAAATGTTGTACTCAAGGCAACCTCAGTACCCATCTTTATTCTGAACCAACCTCCAAAACCGCGAGGTAAATTACATGCCTCGATCATATATAATGGAAATTGGAACTCTATGAATCTTAATCACCTCATGAACATAATACTTTCTAGTCTCTCTGTACCTCAAGAAAAGTGTTTCAGGTGTAAATGAGATGACTTTGTCAATTTATCCATGATGACTCAAATACAACCATGGCCTTTAAATGTGTGGGGAAGTCCTGAGACAAAGTTCATAGTAATCCGCTCCCACTTCCACTTAAGAAAAGGTAGTCTTTGTATCTCATCATCCAGCCTCCACTGCTCGAACTTTACCAGCTGAAAATTCAAACACCTAGACACAAAAGCTGTCGTGTCTCTCCATATACCCCGCCACCAATAATGTTGCCTCAAATACTGTTACATCCTCGTGATACCTAGATGGATAGAATACCTGGTGTAGTAAGCCTTATGCAATAGAGTCTGAATCAAGTCACCAATTTTCAGAACGACTAGGCAACCATGAAACCACAATACACCATCAGAATCTATCGTGGACCTACTAAAATCAATCAGCAGAACCTTTTCTCTCATCTATAATAAATGAGGATCCTCGTACGAGTGCTTTCCAATCTAATCAAATAAGGACAAACTGACCTCAACATGGGCTTCAATCTACTCTGGTGCTGAAATATCCAATCTAACCAATATATTGGCCAAGGACTGAATCTCCCGATCCAATGGCCTCTTAGAAGCTAGGCTACTCATACTCACTGCCTTCTATCTCAAGGCATCTGCAACCACATTAGCCTTGCTGGGATGATAAAGAATACTCAAGTCATAGTCTTTTAGGAGCTCAATCCACCTCCTCCTTCCTCAGGATAAGCATTGTCTAACTCAGGATATATCAAAAACTATGGTGATAGTTATAAATCTCACAGTGGATCCCATAAAGATAGTGCCTACCAATATTAAGTGCGAAAAGCATGACCGCCAACTCTAAGTCGTGGGTGGGGTAGTTGCACTCTTGATCCTTTAGCTTCCTTGATGTATATGCTATAACATGACCCTGCTACATCAGAACACAACCTAGCCTAATACTTGAAGCATTAGAATACACAATAGGGTTAGCACTCAACTGGCACGGCAAGAACTAGGGCATAGTCATTAACTCTTTCAGCATCAAATGGCTAGACTCAAACTCAGCCAACCACTAGAAAGGAACATCCTTTCAAGTAAGTCAATAAAGGATCTGTAATAGAAGAAAAACTCTGAACAAACTTGCGATAATACCTAGCTAACCCAAGGAAACTGTGAATTTCTATGATAGTAGCAAGTCGAGGATGATCACATACTATGTCCTCCTTGGATGGATCAACACTAATACTAGTACTTGATACCACATTGACAATAAAATAAATATACTCAAGCCAAAACTCAGACTTTGAGAACTTTTCATAAAGTTGCTTAGTCCTCAATGTCTGTAACACTACCCTTAGGTGCTCCTTGTGCTCAGCTCGACTCTGCGAGTAAACCAATATATCGTCGATGAACCTGAACACAAAAAAGTCTAAATAAGGCATAAATACACGATTTATCAAACCTATAAATGTTGCAAGGTAATTAGTCATCCCAAACACCATCACAAAAACTCATAATACCCAAAACTCGTCCGATAATATATCTAGGGACATCCTCAGCATGAATCCTCAATTGATGGTAGCCGAATCTCAAATCAATATTAAAGAACACTGTGGAACCCTGTAACTAGTTAAACAAGTCATCGATATATGATAGGGGATACTTATTATTAACAATCACTTTGTTCAGCTGCCTGTAATCAATACACATCTGCAACGACCTGCCCTTTTTGTTCACAAACAACACCAGGGCACCCCATGACAAAATGCTAGGATGGATAAAACCTCTTTTAATAAAATCTTACAACTGAACACTCAACTCGAAGCTTTACTAGGCGATACGGTAAGGGGAGATAGAGATGGTCTTGGCGTCTGGCTCGACCTTAATAGAAAAATCAATAATATTCTCGGGTGAGAGGCTGGGTAAATTAGTAGGCAACACATCCACAAACTCACCAACTACTGGAACAAACTCAAAGGAGGGAGAATAAACACTAACCTCTCTAACATAGGACAAGTAGGCATGACAACCTCAACTAACGAGCCTAGTAGGAAACAACCCAGATTGAATAATGATTTATGGGACCACACCATACCACTGGGATACACCGGGCACAACCAAGGTCATAATCTTTGCATAGTAATCTAAGACATCATGATAAGGGGTTAACCAGTCCATGCCCAAAATCATATTAAAATCAGACATATCTAACTTAATCAAATCAGCCCGAGTGTCGTGACCCTGAATAATCACCAAACACAATCTATATACCCGATCCACCACTAGGGCCAGGCACACGAGGGTAGACACACTCAGAGGTACAAGTAATAACTCACTAAAATCATCCAATTAAGCGGAAAAATAAATAGATGGATAAGATAAGGTGGATCCAGGATCGAATAAAATCAATTCTGAGTGCCCACAAATAAGTAACATACCAGTGACAACTAGATCTGAGGGCTCAGCCTTGGTCCTATCTATAATAGCATAGAACTGGTTACGACCCCCACCTTGTTGTGGCTCAATACCTCTATCTCTCACTGATATGGCTCATGATCTGAGGGATCTTGATCCATAATGTTAAATGAAAATGCGGAAACAAAATATATGTAATTTTTTTTGAATTTAGGAGAAATCAAAGAATCTAGAATTATCAACCAACAAATAAAAACTAATGATTCACCCACAATAGTGAAAACTCGATGGTTAATATCATAACCAAGTTTGAGAAGCAATTAATATATACACCCACTCGTAAACTCTCTCGAGACAATAGGCAATTGATTCAATACGACGCTTATTAAAAATGATTAACTACCTACGTGGCTAACAATAACTACAATATAAGAGACTAACTAAGCCAAAGCTTTACAAAGGAAATGTTCTTATAAAATTGATCAAAGACCCTCTATTTATAGAGGTCTAAGTTTACACTTTGGCCCAAAAATGACCCAAAATGTTAAATTGGCCCCATATTTTTGGGGCCCTTCCAATTAATCTCCAATTGTCTCCCAAAGATTTCCAAGCTATCTTCCATGTTAAGGTTTGCCTCTTTGGGTTCTCAATTGTGTACTTTTAGGATCCATTTGGTGCATCCATAGCCCATGGCTTGGATAATCATGGCTAGACTATAAAATATAAGTCTAGCATAATTGATGCTTTTTCGGGCATTATTATCCTCCCCTTCTTGAAAAGGATTCGTCCTTAAGTATAAAAGATGACCTACAAGGTAAAGGACAATATACAACCAAACTTTACTCACAGTATGAGGGTTAGGACAGGGGTTAGAACAAATAAAACCAAGCTCAAGCATCTTCATGCAAATACTCTTAACCCACCAAAGAGAAGTACCAAAGTAAGGGATGCAATGGAAGCAAACAAATGTTAGCCACTCATCTCTATGATCAAATGATACAAGTTCCAAGTCCTATCATGAGATAATGTTCTAACACATACCCCAAAGAGGTAAGATTCCCTCCAAGAAAAAGCATATTTCTCATAACGGATGTCGGGTCAATTGGTAAAAGAACAATTCCATTGTAGCTTGTACATTATGCACTTTTAAAAATGTACCTCTATGGTCTATATGACAACTAGGGCCATAATTAAGAGTCAAGAGGTATCCCAACAAATAAGCAAGTATGCCATCACAAGTAATTATCAGAATGAATGGGGTAACAACTTTTGGGCATACTATAAAAAACTTGATACTTCCTTGGCAAGAATGCACATATGTATGAACAAAATTACATGCCGAGAAGTTATATCCAAGACTAAGAAATGTACAATTACAGGGTTCAAGAAAAAGAATGTAGTAACACCTTGTGAATACAATACATTAGTCAAAACAAATGATGCACAAAAAAGATACCTAGGTCAAACAGGAAAGAGTACCACTCTATTATTGCATTCAAATACAATATTAGTATAACACTATGACAATAAAGATAATAGGAATGAAAGAGTCAATACCAATGACGAACGAATATGCCCTCACAATTAGCCAATAATATCAATGGAGTAAAAACTTGTCGGCACACTCGGACCTCAACACCTTGCCTAACCACATACGTGTGGCAAGTGGAGTTCCTATCCCAAACTCCAATGAATAAAGTTCTTCACACAACATAAACATCTTGCTCATAATGGATTCAGGGGTCAAAATGGTAAAAGTACATCTCATTGGAGCATGCAAATCAAATGAAAGCAATAAAACCATACCCCTATGGCAATTACAACTAGAGACATAAAAATATGCCAAGAGGTAATTTGAGTGCATGCCGAATAATCCATCACAAGTCACCCTTGTCTTGATTTTCATATACAAGAAAAAGAATTTTGACAATGATTCATCATATACATATAGATAATATAGAAACATACTCATTGCACCAATGTTAAGAGTCCACTTTTTATACTCAACTTGTCCATCCACATGAGTGGGACAAGGAGTATGGATAAGGAATTGGGTACCAAGTGCACCCCATGAACTCAAACACTCACTATACAATGTGTTATCTTTCAAAGCATAAGTAAGGACACTAGGTGGACCCAAGTCGATCTTGGGGAAAGATACAATCCGGTCATCACTAGGATCAACTTATATGCTAGCACTATCATAAGCAATATTATCTATCATAACCAAGGAGCCATTTGAATTAACACATGATGCCGACCAATCCAAGTGGCAAGTGTTAACATTAGGTGGACACGAATCAACTCTAGAAGAGTCAACTTGGTCATCTATAGGATCAACTAATGTTTGTGCACTTGCAACATCGATATGATCAACTAGAAACCAAGTGCTATCATAGTCACCAAAAAGCATAGGATCAACATCCCAACACAAGGAAAGTTTTATAATGGGAAGCTACTACTTATATTCTAAACATAATCATATACTCTCAATTCATTAAGAATGTTAGGTGTAGGTATTTTACCATCAAGCTCACATGAAGATCTTTAGTGTTGATCATCTTCTTTGGAGAACTTGTTTTTTTCACACACCTCATGATTCTCCATTTATAGAGGTACCACATTTACTTTAAGCTGGGACTCTTTAGAAAAGAGCCCTATTGGACTTTCCATTTCATGATGGAGAAAAATCTTTTGGATCTCACCTTTATGATTCAACTCTTCATTACCCTGCAAAATAGGAACTAGGCAAAGTGCTAGTTTCCCAATTTGTGTTCATCAATGGTTTATAAGGTATGTCGGTTCCATCATCCCATAATATTTTGTGCTCCGGTACCAACTCTTCCTTTATTCTCACAAGGAGTGACTCCTCATCTGCTCCCTCTACAATTTGTTCCATTTTTTCTTCCCGGAGTCTCCCTATGATAGCATAGTCCTCTTTTATGGAATTGGATGTCAAGGATGCAATTCTAATCTTGTTCCCTTCAAATACAAAGGAGTACTTATTGCGCATATCATGAAAATTGGCACACCTCTCTATAAAACACGGATAACCCAAATAACACATGACAAGATTGCATTGGTACTATATCATACAAAATCTCCTTTTGATATTTTCCAATGCTCAACTTCAAGCTCACTTGCTTGATTACTTCGACTTCACAACCATTATTGATCCAAGGACACCATTTGAGTTTGTAGGGATTAGGATGAGGTTGAGTGGGGAGTTTCAAACCCTCCACTAAGTGATGACTAACAACATTCACACTACTCCTATCATTAATGACCAAGGAACATACCCGATCCAATATCTAGAATCGTGCATGGAATAGTTTAATGTTGGAATCAAACTCCTCGTCATAAAGGTCCCTCATAACCTTTTCCATTTCA
>JBDJHY010609433.1:0-13184 GCA_039654485.1 Withania somnifera | reverse complement strand
CAAACCTCATAATACCTTTCATGGGGAAAACTCAAAGGAAGACCAAGTCGCTAATATCGAACTCAAGGGGCCCAAGCCTACGATCTGCATAGGACTTCTGCCTACTCTGGGCTTCTCGAAGCCTATCCTAAATAAGTTTGACCCTATCTTTAGTATCTTATAGCCAATCTAAACTCTGTAGTCGATCCTCGCCACCACTAAACCAACCAATAGGCGACCTGCAACACCGGCCATACGAAGCCTCAAATGGTGCCATCTAAATACTGGGGTGATAGCTATTATTATAAGAAAACTCTGCCAAGGGAAATTGCCTGCCCTAACTACCTCCTAAGTAAAAAATGCAGGCATACAAGATATCATGAAGTACCTAAATTTTTCTCTCAGACTGTCCATCTGTCTGTGGGTGAAATGTTGTACTCATATCAACCTCTGTACCCAACTCCCTTTGAATCAACCTCCAGAACCATGAGGTTAACTGTGTGCCCCGATTAGATATGATAGATACCGATACACCGTGAAGTCTAACTACCTCACCAAAATATGAATTGGCCAATCTCTCTGCACCCTAAGTCAAATGAGTCAATAGGAAGTGAGCTATCTTGGTCAATCGATCCATGATGACCCAAATACAATCAAACCCTCTAGAAGTATGGAGAAGGCCTATGAAGAAATCTATAGTGTTTAGCTCCCACTTCCACTCTAGGATAGGGAGCCTCTATATCATACTAACGGCCTCTGGTGTTCAAACTTTATCTGCTGACAGTTCAAACACCGAAACATAAAGGACATAATAGACCCTTTCATAACTCGCTGCCAGTAATGTTGCCTTAGATCATGGTACATCTTGCAATACCTGGGTGAATAGAGTGTCTTAAGATGTGGGCCTCACATAACAAAGTCTGAATCAGATTACCAACCCTCGAAAAAACAAGGCAGCCATGAACCCATAACATACTGTCAGAGTCTAATATAATCCATTCAAAATCACCCAATAGAACCCTCTCCCAACTGAACTAAGCATAGATCCTCCTACTTGCGCAGTCAAATCTGGTCAATCCAAGACGATCTAGACTCAATATGGGCAATAACCCACTCTGGTGCTGAATATCCAACCTAACAATCATACTGGCCAAGAAATAAATATCTTGAGCTAGCGGCATCTCAGAAATAGGAACAATAGCTAGGCTACCCAAGCACACCACCTTCTGGCTCAAGGCATCAACAACAATGTTAGCCTTTCCCGGATGGTAGAGGATAGTTAAATCGTAGTCCTTTAGGAGCTCAACCCACCTCTACTGCCTCAAGTTAAGCTCCTTCTATCTTAGAATATACTATAAGTTGTGGTAATCAGTGACTACCTCGCAGTGGACTCCATATAAATAGTGCCGCTAGATCTTAAGTGCAAAAACTACCACCGCCAACTCTCAATCATGAGTGGGGTAGTTGCACTTGTTATCCTTCAGTTGGCTCGATGCGTATGTAATAATATGGACCTACTGTATCAGACAACAACCTAGACTGACACCCAAAGAATTACAATACACTATAAACGGTTAGCCCTTAACTGGTAGAACAAGAACTAGAGCAAAAGTCAGCAACTCCTTCAGCCTCAGAAAGCTGGTGTCATACTGAGCTGACCACTAAAAGGGCACATCCTTCCATATCAGTCTAGTCAACGGGGATGCAATGGAAGATAAACTCTGAACAAAATGACAATAATACCTTACCAACCCCAGGAAACTATAAATCTCAGTGACAGATGTAGGTAGAGGTCAATCACAAACTACTGCAACCTTAGCTGGATCAACACTTACATCGACACCCTAAACCACATGGCCCAAAAAAGAGATGAAATCTTGAAAATACTATCACTTTTAGAACTTAGTGTAGAGTCGCTCAGTCCTCAAAGTCTACAACACAACTCTCAGACTCACCTCATGCACAACTCGACTCCACAAGTAAACTAGTATGTTGTTGATGAAACATTCACAAATGAATCTAGATACGGTCAAAATACTTGAGTCATTAGATCCATGAAAGACGAAAGGGCATTGGTCAACCCAAATGGCATCACTAGAAACTCATAGTGTACATACCTCATCCAAAAAGCTATCTTCGGGATATCATCAGCCCGAACCCTTAACTGGTAGTAGCCAGACCTCAAATCATTCTCAGAGAATAGCGTGGCTCCCTAAAGCTGATAAAAAAAAATCATGAATACGAGGCAGAGGATGCTTATTCTTAATAGTCACTTTGTTCAGCTACCTATAATCAATACACATCCACATGAACCTTCCTTCAGTTTAACAAACAACATCAGGGCACCCCACAATGATACACTAGGATGGGTAAAATCCCTATCAAGAAAATCTCACAGCTGAACACTCAATTCACAAAGCTCAGCCGGTGCTATGTGATACGGAGGAATAGAAATGGATTTGGTGTCCAGCTCAATCTCAATAGAAAAATCTATATCCCACTTTGGTAGAAGGCCAGGCAAATCAGCAAGGAAGACATTGACAAACTCGCTAACATCAAACACAATCTCAGGGGAAAGGGCCTCAGCAGGCCAAATAAGCATAACAACCCCAAGCGACAAATCTACGGGCTCGATAATAAGAAATGACCTAAATTGATAAACAGCTAGTGGGACTGCCCCACACTATAGAGGTCACATCAAGCATATATAAGGTCATGGTCTTTGCATAACAACCCAAGATCGTACAATAGGAGGAAAACTAGTCCATGCCTAGAATCATATCAAAATCTAATATAGTTAGCTCAATCAGGTCAACCCAAATGTCGTGAACCTGAATAGTCACTAGACATGACCTATATACCCTATCCTCTACTAGGACCGCGCCCATCATGGTAAATACACTCAAGGGTAAAGGAAGCAGCTCATCGCCAAGCAAAATAAACAAAAATATAAGATAGTGTGGAACCCAGATCAAACAATGTCAGTGTAGAAAAACCAAGCACAGTTAATGTACCTGTAGCAACCACATTGAAGGCCTCCACCTTAGCCCTATCAGGAATAGCGTAAAGTTACCGCTGCTCCCCGTCCCACTGTGCACCCAAATTCCTGCCTCTGCCTCTTGCTACCCAGCCTTCTCCTCTAGATCCATAAAAGGATGGTGGCCTACCTTTGACTGGCGGCACCGCCTGCAATGGCTAAACAGGTAGCGCTATAGCCTGAGAGGCCCTATGTTGGAGGAAAGCTTGGGCATAGTGGACCCTGCCCCCACACTCAAAACACCCTTTAATGAACTACCTCTAGGGATCCTAGGAAAATGTCGAGAATAGTGATCCCGATCACTACACTTATAGAAAACATCCCCTGTCTTTTCCTGGCCTTGGGACCTCTCAGCAAGGCCTCGTGAACCTGGAATCAGGTCCCTGAGAGGATGGATTCTCGCCCCACTAATGGCGTCTTGGTTCTATTGACTTAGATGGAAACTTCCATCAAAACAACGACCCTTTGTCCTGGTCCATGAAAACTCGCCCTGATAGCACTGCCTCTTCTTACTACCCCTTTGGGCCTGGCAAGTCAGAATCTCTATACAGCGAGTAACTCAACATGGCCTTGCAAGTCAGGCTTTAGTTGTGAGCAAAACGGTGAATTCGTTCCTCCTCAGTAGATATCAAGTCCATAACATGCCTGGATAAATTAATAAATTATGCCTCATATTTTGGCACTATCATAGAGCCCTGTCTTAACCCCTCAGAATGCGCCCATAACTCCTCCTAAATGCTTTGAGGCTCATACTGAGCTAGAAATGCCTTTTTGTACTATCCCTAAGTGGGTGGAGCTAACCATGGTGGTCTACAATTATGAAACGTCCTCCACAATTGATTGGTGGCACTCTTGAGTAGATAGGATGTGAAGTCTACCTCATGAGATTCCAGAAGCTCTAAGGTCTGTAGGCGCTCCTTGCAGATAGTAACAAACTTGTGGGGGTCCAACCCTTTTGCTCCTAAGAACTTGGTGGGGGAAATCTATAGAAAATGGTCCAACATCTTCCGCACCTCAAATGCATGTATAGTAGGAGCTAGTGTTGGTGCAGGGGCAGTGGCAATAGTCTGAAATTGTGCACCTGGTGGTACTACATGT
This sequence comes from Withania somnifera, assembly GCA_039654485.1. Lineage (NCBI taxonomy): Eukaryota > Viridiplantae > Streptophyta > Magnoliopsida > Solanales > Solanaceae > Withania > Withania somnifera. The sequence goes on along the minus strand of JBDJHY010609433.1, from coordinate 9,070 downwards.
GGTGGTGCCAAAGCTGCAGAGGCTGGGGAAGGTGGTACTCCTTATGCAATTCCCTAAGCAGACTATTATGGCATGTCTGTGGCTATACCGTCTAACATATGGAGTATCTTCTATAAGAAGTGTCTGAATGAGATAGGTTGTGACGGTGGTACGGGTGGGAGCCTGTGGCTGTGAAATAGTTGGGGTAGTAGTGAGCGGCGGAGCATCCTCCCCTACCCCTTCCTAGCTTATTGAGGCAGGGTACTGATCTACTAAAGACCCATGGTATGGACCATCTGCCAAGGAATGAAACCAAGGTAAGTTCCAGAAGAGTACGAATAACAACGTACAATAGGATTCCAAATAGAATAGTGTTTTGTAAGGTACCTCATACCCTCCCGAAGATTGAATGTGGATGTCTATGCACCGATCTATAGGACTCTACTAGGTAGTTTCTCCAATGCTAAAGAGACCGGTGAACCTAGCCTCTGATAACACTCTATCACGACCCAAGATTCAGGTTATGATGGCATTTACAACCCTCTTGTAGACAAGCCTAACCCTATAGCCCGAAGCTACACGTAATGGGCGATAAACTCTCAAAACATCCAACAAAACTAAAAAGAGCATAAATGATACATAAAAGAATGAAAGCCAGAAGGAAAACATACATAGCCCAAATCCCAAAACCTAGTGTCAACGGCATATGGGGCTATAATACAGAATAACCAAAAGATACAAAAATACAAAGTAACTCCTACAACAATAGTACAACACAGGGCCTACTTTAGACAAAATACAACAAGTCGAAGTTAAGGAAACCACAGTCGGGTCGTATGGAAAAGATCACCATAATCTCCATAATCAGCTGAATCTACTCCGCATGATCATGACATCTTCGATAAACCCTGTCGGTATCTATACCATAGGAAAGGTACAGAAGTGCAACATGAGTACTAAATAAGGTACCTAGTAGGCATTATTTATCAACTAGGCCAAAATAAAATTCAAGTAATAAAGGTGAGGAAGTAAAATAGGTCAATAATAATAGAGAAGCAGTAAAACTAATAGATATGAAGATACGTAAGATATGGGATATGTAAGTACAAATCTACATAAACTAAACATGGTAGACAAAATCCACATTGACCAGCATCTGAAAGCCCAAAACCAAAGTAATGGAATATACCAGTGCTCCAGCTCAGCCAAACCCCACTAACCATGATGTTATATATACATGTACTATAAATAAAGATCAAATAGTAGGATGCATCTAAGTAAGGAAATACAGTAAACACACAAAACCACCTGGCATCCCATATCACCAGTAAGTACAAACAACACAACAAAATCCATCGTGACTCCCCTGTAAGCCCCGTGGGCACACAGAAATACACAGGGGTACATGAAAATGAAGTGGAGTAGTACCATCAGTGCCATAATCCAGGGCAAGTGCCAGTAATCAGGGCATGGTCCTCATAGTGCCAATCTCAGGACACATACCTTTGTTAGTGCTAGTAAACAGGGCCTTGCCCTCACAGTTCTAATCCCAGGACACACACCCCCTGTCAGTGCCAATAACCATGGCCTTACCTTCACTGTAACAAAACTCGGGGCTGCACCTCGTATAAGTGCTAGTAACAAGGGCCTCACCCTCACAGTGCCAATCTTAGAACACTTACCCCTTGTTAGTGCCAGTAATTAGGGCCTCTCTCTCAAAGTGATAATATTAGGATACATACCACCTGTCAGTGCCACTAACTAGGGCCTCTCCCTTACAGTAATAAAAGAGACTAGAATCGACCAAAGGCCACCAGATAAGAACTCATCTAACCATACTCATCGTGCAATAACTAAAAAAACTCCTAGGGTCTGTGGCCTCCACACTGTGGGGCCAAGACCCATGCATACAACCCTTCACCCTCTATGCCCTTACACGACCCGTAGGAATCCAATAAGGACATCAAGAGAAGTACAACGATCAACCTAAAATCCCAACCCACACTACTAGCCATATCATAAGCATAAATAATGATCCAGTCTACAATGCATATAACTGAACTTAACCTACCTAGATACCGGTGAAAATCCCCGAAGTGTGCGCACAGTGGACCCCAAGCTCAATATCACCTGAAACTATACAAGTACGAATCTGAGGATCATAATATGAAGGATGAGACCTATATTATAATTAGAAATTGGGGTCGAAAAGTGGGTCCGACAACCTGAAAAATTAAACAAAGTATACTAGCATGAAGCTCTCATCTCAGGGGATTCGTGGTCCAAATTTGAGCTAAAGGCGATAACGAATCGAAGGATAAAATGAGGTTTAAAGTAATGAATTTCTTTTACATAACTAAAGAAAAGCGTAAAGAACGATAAAATACCGGGAAAGACTAGTAACATGAACTCACACAATCAAACACACAACTCCCTGCAACTCTCCCTCGGCTTTAAAAACCTCAAAACCCAGATCAAACAACTCAAAGAACTAAATTAAAATAGCAAAATATTGGAAAATGAAGGGGAAACCCCCTATTTATATACTGCAGGGGCTGCAGGGGCGCCCTTCTGGCCGCTGGGGCGACCCTGTAAGGGTGGTCCCCTAGGCACAAGGGTGACCTCACCAGGGAGACTCCCTGGGCATAGGACCTTTCTTCGGTGGACAAGGGCCTGCTGGTGCGGTCTTTGATCTGTAGGTACACTTAGAAAAATTTGAAAACTCTAGGGTGGGGGGCCTAAAACGAGCATCTTGAGTCCAATTTTAGCAAACCAAAAGTGCATTTTGGGTAGGAAACACACTACAAACTCAATAGAATCTATGAAAAGGATAACCGAGGATGTTTAAGCAAAAAGGACCCCAAACTCAAAGGGATCAAAAGGAGGCAAACTAAGGACTTTCCAATAACCTACTAAAAATGAGCCCGGACACCCCAGGAAGCAAACCAATAACTCAGCTAGCCTACAATTGACATTCTAGAGCTATAATCATCAAAATCTCAATCCAATGTTCTGATCACTAAAAAGGCCATCCAGGCTTCAAAATGAGCTTCGGTTGGGATAAGTTTCCACGAAGAAACCCAAACTCAAAACGAAAAGCCCAGGATACATACTTAAGGTCCACCTAGACCAAACTTTGTATTCTGGAGCTAATGGAACTTTTGAAAACCAATTTTGAGTGTGTTTACCTTAATTTTACTCTTAAGTTCCACTATTTGAAAATTGAAACTTCAAAATTCAAAAATCGAGATAATGAGCAAATGGGTTGCTAGGGCACTGAGGTATCGGTCCTAGCAAGTCATAAATGACATAAGGAAACTAACAGATAACTCTAAGCACAAAAAAGATGGAAAATAAGGAAATGACTGAGTAGATTATTACGATGAGTCCATATGGTTTATAGTAGACCGAATGACTAAGTTTGCTCACTTCTTACTAGTTTACCTAGCTATCCAGCATAGCAGTATGATAGAGTTTCTTTGCAGAAGATTGTCCATATAAATGGTGTTCCTTTGGCCATTATTTTAGAATAAGGTTCGTAGTTTACATCTTAATTTTTAGAGATACTTTCAGAGGGGTCTTGGTATCCAAGTCCATTTGAGTATAGATTTTCATCCTCATACAAACTATCAGGCAGGAAGGAATATTTATACTTTTAAGGATATGATGAGGGTGTGTGAAACCGATTACAGGAGTTAGTGGGTTAAGAACCTACCTTTGATTGAGTTTTTATATAATAATAGCTAATCATTTGAGTATTCAGATGGCTCTATTTGAGGCATTATATGAGAGGTGCTATAGGTCTTCAATTGGATGGTTTGAGATTGGTGAGGCAACTATTGTTGATCTAAAGGTTTTTCTTGATGCTACAAAAAGGATTAGGCCATTTGGGAAAGACTGAGAAAAGCCTAGTATAAACAGAAGTCGTGTGCAGATATGAGAAGGAGATAGCTAAAGTTGATGTTGATGATTGGGTATTTGTAAAGGTGCCTCCTATGAGGGGAGTCATGATATTTGGAAGGAAAGTTAAGTTGAGTCTGAAGTACATAAGACCATATAAGATTTTTAGAATTGTAGGAAAGATTTCCTATTAGTTAGATCTTCCATCAAAGTTGGCAGTGGTTCATACTATGTTGCATGACTCTTTATTAGGTAAATGCATGAGTGATTCATCTTTGATAGTGATAGTCAAGGATATCAACATTCATGATACTTTGACCTATGGGGAGGTTACATTTAAATTCTTGATTAAAGATGTTTGTTGATTGAGAAACAAAGAGATAACATTAGTTAAGGTTCTTTGGAGAAATCAAGAATTTGACCGAGCTACTTGGGAGGCAAAGGCCGATATGATAAGAAAATATCTGCATTTGGTTCCTTCTAGTTTTGTTCCTTCTTAAGGTAATAATCTTTCTACTCATCTTGTGTCTGTTATAGATCATGAGCATGTACCACGTAGCATTGCATGAGTCCCTTCATTGTATTCATGAACGAGTTGAGAAGAGTACGGACGTTGACTTGAGGTAGTAGTGCATGAGTCCCTGTTTGTGCATTTATGTGCTACTTGATGGATTTTGATGTAGAGGTCAGTTATTGTGTAGTTATATGTTTTATAATTGAGTAGAGATCTAATTGATGTTAATTTTTTGAGTTTTTTATGTTCTTCTATCAGCTTGTAGTCTATATTTCTAAGCAAAATCTTTCATTCGAGGACAAATGATTTCAAGGGGGAGACAATGTAACACCCTAAAAATTCATCTAGAATTTGAACCATTCTATGTTAATGATTAAGTACAAGTCCTAAGAATTACCACTTTATCATAGGTTATAAAAATCTTAAAAACAGTCTGGCAAGAGTGTTAGATGTGATTCAAGGTAATAAGAAGCTCCTAGAGCAAAGTTAAGTTTAAAGCTTTTCTACCTTTGTAGTTTTCATATCGTATCATGCATGGGTCATAAGTAACCTAACTCCACATAGGTAACCATATATCCTAATATATCAGGATTTAGGTTACCTATGAACCATGCACATAAATTCCTCTGAGTCTAGTTTGCAATGCAACAAACTGTGTGTCATTTTGAGTTCTGAGTAAAGAGTTATGTGCAATTTACTAAGGTCTACAATGTAGTGAAAACTTAGCAGTGCATGATATGGCCCTATAGCTCTAATACAAGGGCATGAGGCGTACCTATATCCCCCATTATAGGGAGCAACACATCAGTAGCACCCGAAAGCTCAGGATGACGTGACCCTATAGCCCAAGACCCTTTTTTTAGTTCGTTTTTCCTTGGGTGTTTTGTAACTTCCCACATATTAAATAATTAATCCATGACATTTTGTACTAAAAATACAAGGTATTTAAACTCCAAACACTTATTCCAATTCATTTTACACTTACTCAAATAAAAGTAAGGTTTTCTCTCAAATGCTCACAAGATGTAAGGTTGGGGTTCTCTTAGAAGTTCATCTTGTAGAAGTAAATTCATCAACTTTTGTTGATAAAAATTTGTCAAATCAGGCACATGGGCTTTCAACAAAAACTCATCCTTGTTCCCAAAAACCCTTTTTTAGATAAGGATTTCAAGATGTATAAGTATGCTAGGAATCTTGTTTAATTCTATAAACTATTATTCCCTAAAGTAATGAATCATGAGTTATAATTATGAAGTTTTCATGATGATTATTTAACTATAAATTTCCTCATGATTTAACATGTTTTCACAGTTTATGTAAACAAAAGAAATAATCATTTAGGTATGAAGTGATTATTGTTTTCAAGGTTTATCTTTAAAACTTGAATTGAGTATTGAAGTGTCATAATTACTTGACTGTTTTATATGATTTTAAGTATGAGTCTCAAGAATGTCTAAATTGAATATTTTTGGCTAACTAAGCCTAATTTAATGGAAGTAATGATCTTATTTGTTAATCGATAAGCTGAGAAGTGAGAAGTTAATGAAGAGTCTAATTTAACTAAGTTCGCCGAAATTTGGTTAAATTGAGAGTTGTAGCCGGATGAGTTCGTGTTTGTCTAGTTGGTTTCATTAAAGAATACTCATTAGTATATATGATTTAAATAAGATGAGATATAAGTATAGTTATTTTTATGGGAGGATTATTAGCATCGAGTTGGTGGGATGAGTCCTGCATACCCGAAGCATACATAACCTATCTTAAGGATTATTAATATACCACAGTAAGTGTGTCTTTAGATCTAGTAGGTGAAGAGAGGTTCATACTATTTGGAAATTTATGGAGGACCCTCTACATAGGGTAATATGCATACGTCACTACTATGTCTTTGAGGTGTGTTAGTTATAGAAACTCCTGAAAAGATGTTGAAATTGAATGTTTTGAAATAAAGAGAGAGAAAGATTATTTTTAACTAAGTTTTATTTTTGTTAAAAACTATCAAGTTGAGCTAAATTCACTTAGCTTACTTCAACATTGATCTTTTAAATTATTTTTCTATAAACTGTTAAATTGCTTATTTGAGTTTGAGCTGAAGTAGAGATTTACCGTCATGCATCGCATAGTACTTATCATTATACTGTATTTATTGTTTTATGCCTGCTCATGCACTCAGTGCATATTTTATGTGTTAATTCTACTCTTGTTGCATGTGTTTAGCCCCCATGCAGATTGCCAATTATCTGGATGTTCGAGGTTGACACTACTTGTATTCCTAGAAGACTATCTGATTTGTGAGTCCTTAATGATTTAGGGACTAGTTATGGAGTTATTTACTTTATTTTATTTATCTAGAACTTGAAATTTAGTTTTATTTATTTTCCATTCATTAGAGACTAGCTAGTAACCACTAGTACTAGCAATCTATTATTTAGAGAGTAGAGGCTTTCAAACTGAGATGCATGGTTTTGAGACTTGAGTTTATATATTAATTTGAGACTATTAATTGAGTATTTTGTGGTGCCTATCAAATTTCTAAAATTTATTAATATTTCTTCCACTAAGTGATGTGAGTAGAGCTTTGGTGGTCCAAGTGGTTCTTGCGAGGCTGGTAGGGCAAGATAGTGGCTAGGGATGCCTGTCATGCCTAGGGGGTGAGCTCTGAGGTGTGACAGATAGGGACAGTACTATGAGTCACCTAAAAACTCGTAGGGTGACGGTCCATGACTAATGAACTAAGTCTTGGGGTGGAGTTTTTCAACTAGAATTGAAACCCTACCCACAATTTAACACCACGAGTCCTGGTGTTGAACTTCATGACTCATGAGGTGCAACTCGTGGAAACTAGAATGAAGAACAAAATTTTAAAGCTCATGCATAATTACACAAATGAGTTTTTGATATTCACCTTATCGGTCGTAGAATGTACTAGTAAGAAGGTGACGAAATATCAAAATCTTAAGATCCTCCCAATGAGTTAGGATCACGACTCACGAGGTTGGATTCACGAGTCATTGTCCATACTCGGGGCCACATGTGAGAATTTTATCAGTTAATTAAGTCTAGGAATAGGTTTTAAATATGGAATCAAGAATAGGACTATCATTTCTTGGAGTTACCCCCTTGACACGACAAGACATCCTTAGCTACTAAGTTGCCTCAGCAGCCTCAAATGAACCCTAGGCTCATTGTACAGTTCTAAACATTCACTCTCAGTGGAAGCAACATATAATAATCAATAACTATGGTCGACATTTCATAATAAAAATAAACACTACTAAAATAAATATGAAACTCCAATCCAACAACATAGAACCAAAGTGTCTTAAATCCTCTCGGAGCATGAAGTACTAGTCTTCTAGGACAAGTCCCTAGATAAGCTTAGAATAAATAAAAGAAAATAGCCAATCGCCTAAAATCAAGCTCTAATGAAGTAAATAAACCAATGAAATATTCTAGTTCCCGGTCCATGGGAACTCAACAAAATCTCTTGCTCGAAATAGGATAGAAAATATTATCACCCGCAAGCATGTAATGGATTTTCGGATCTGCATGCTAATAACATACAACATAACTATGCTATCATTACATGAAAGGTACTGAGTATGAAAGAAGGTAACAATAATAGAAAATAATAATATGCTCAAAATAAACAGGTGAATAACAAGAATAAGCTATGCAACACATGATCAATAGAGTAAGTATCCATAATTTCAAAGAATAAAACTTAAGCAATTCAGGTAAGTTAAAATATTAAGGTATTCTTCTTTAGTGAGATACTTTATTTCAAACATTGACATGTAACACTATGCAAGGTTCTATAAACTAGTCAAAATAGTACTAGGTTAGCCTCTTTGGGTGAATTCAAACAACACTTCCAAGTTTTTAATGCAATCATGACTAGGCTGATAATTTAGGAAAAATTTGAACAATTTCCAAATTCTGTATCTTGACTCAACCAATCAAATGAATCATGTAGAGAAAAGCATTTCAGCTTTTAGGGCAACTTAAGTTGCAAATACCAAGTCTTGACAATAAAATCAGTAAAAGGCATGGATCATGATACAGTAATTCAACAAATCATGATAATTTACTCAATAATATTAGAAAAACATAGTAGGAAGGAAATTCACAACATGGGGATTTAAAATTAATAATCCTAGAAAGATTCTTTATAAAAACTTAGGGTTGGGGCACAAGGGATCGAAGGAAACCCTTGTTCATTATCGAATACCTAGAAATGAAGTTCTGATGCTAGAAATTTGTAGAAGAAGACCTGCCCTTGTAACCCTAGACCTTTCTCTTGGAGAAGATGATCAATAGTTTTCTTTCTTGTGAAAGGACTTTTAAGAGAATGGGAGAAATAAGAATTTGGGTATTTATACCCATCCAAATTAAACGAAAATGACCATGGATTGGGATTTAATGATTGGAAAAATACCAAAAAGTCCCTAGGAAATCGAGTTTTAAAAATCAACTGGGGACCTTCCACGAACGGGACAATGGTTCATCAACCTAGTCGAAGGTCCATCGACTAATCTGTGGAACTAGGCTCCCCAACTAAAATCACTAGAAGGCTTCGATTGATCATCCTATATGTATTATTATGCTCCACACTATATGGAACGATTTGTGGTATTGTTCTATACTTAGATAAAATCTTAAGGATTTAGGGTCTAT
>JBDJHY010609323.1:0-16370 GCA_039654485.1 Withania somnifera | reverse complement strand
ATGCAATTATTCTCAAAACAAAGTCAATTAGTACAAGTTATGTGGCTTTTCGGCAGGTAAATCTGCCTATGATCACTTACACTACTGCTTTCTATTTTAATGATTGACCACCATTAGAATATATATACAACTCTAGAAATAAACTAATTTAAGAATCTGAAGAGTGGAACAAGAGTGTAAGGAGTGAGATCATAACCATTGATGCTAAAATTAGATAATTGAATATGATTTACAACTAAGACTAGATCTTGTACTTAGTTAACTCACTTGGTTAAATAGGAAAGACATCAACAATGCATATATACTAAGTCATCTCAATGCCAACCAATCGAAGTAGTTGTGGGATTTTTATAGATAGTCTATTAGAGGAATATACATCCCTAATGCATAACTTTAACCCCTAAATCAATAATTAGAGAAGTAAATTATGTTTATGGAAAACTGAGATCATACATGAATGTCTGCAAGGCCATAACCCTGAAATGTTCGTCTCTATTGTTAACACTTGCAATTTATTTCCAAGTCTCATTTAATTTCTCATAGTTAAAGCTCAGAATAGTGTAAAACCAAATCTCTTATCTTGTTACACACAGTTGCATTATATTGAATTGTCTACAAGATTCGTCTACCATACTAACATAATATCAATTCCCTGAGGGTTCGATATACAGCTCGAAAGAACTACTATATTACTTGTACGATCGCGTACACTTACACGTGCATTCAGATGCAACAGTTAACACTTTTCCAAATTAACCAACTTTCCAACTAAGAACTCAAAATGATCTACGTTGGCTTAAAGCCCGAACGAACAACTCACCTAACTAAAACTCAACATTCTAGAGTTGATGGTGTAGTCAAATTTTTTCTGAGGCTCCAATCCCAAAATGACCATCCAATCTACACATATAAACTCTAAAAATACAAAAACTCATAAAATATCCTAAAACCAAAACCAACACCTTTGGACCCGAACCAAGAGTCCGTCTATACCAAAATCTATGCTCTGGAGCTAACAAAACTGTTGGAATTTGATTTTGAGTTTCTATCATAGAATGTTGACTGAAGTTAATAATTTCAATAATAAAGGCTCCAAATAATGATATGGACATAACAACCAAATAAATGACCCGAGAACCAAATCACTGATTCCAATAAGTCATAAACGACTGAGGGCTGCTACAAGAAAGCTTAGAGATGCATGAAAATGCAAAAATGTGAAAACAATTATAAGGGTTATTACAATATCCACTACTTAAAAGGACCTTCATCCCCAAAAGTCAGAAAAAGGAAGTACCTGAAGGATCAAAAAGATGTGGATACTAAGATCTCAACTCACTCTCTATCTCCCAACTATCCTCCTACACGAGACAATCCCTTCAATGAACCTTAACCATAGAAATATCCCTAGACCTCAACTTCCTTACCTATTTAGCCAAAACCAGAACTGAATCCTCAATAACCAATAATCCCTCATCAACTTGAAGAGAATCATAACAAATAACACATGAATCATTAGGGATACATCGTCTCAATATTGACACATAGAACACGGGTGCACAACTTAAAACATAGGAGGAAAAGCTAACTTATAAGGAACATTACCAATCGGATCAAGTATCTCAAAAGGGATAACATATCGGGAGATGAACTTGCCCATCTTTCTAAACCTCTTCACTCCCTTTATGGGCGATACCCATAAGATGGAGGTTTGAATAACTCTTCTATAGTATGCTCGAAATCTATCCGGAATCCACTAGACTGTGTCTAAAGCATCCCAAAGTAGATATGTACTCTGCAACCTAGACTCAAAACCTATCAAACTAACCAATAGGCATACGAAGTTGTCTACCATAAAAGCCTCAAAAGGAGCCATCTGAATACTGGAGTGGTAGTTGTTTTTATGCACAAACTCTTCCAATGCATAATATGTATCCTAAGAACCCCCAAATTGACAACACAAGCCCTAAAAATGTCCTCCAAGACCTGAATGGTCCTCTCGAACTGATCGTATTTCTGGTGATGAAATTTGTGATCAGATAGACCTTGGTACCTATACTATACTTAACCTCTCTCAAAAATTGATATGTAAACTAAGTACCGCGATTAGAGATGATAGAAACTGGAATACCATGATGTCTAACCACCTGCTGGAGATAAATAAAGGCTAATTTCTCTGTATTGTATTCAGTATGAATCAGAATAAAGTGCACTGACTTAGTCAAATTGTCAACAATAACCCAAATCAAATCACGGATGCGAGGGTCTGAGGTAAACCTAAAATAAAGTCAATAGTGATCTATTCCCACTTCCACACGGGAATGGGAAGCCACTGCATCGAACCACCTGGTCTTTGGTGCTCAAACTTAACCTACTAAAAGTTTAAGCACCGAGATATGAACTCAACTATATCCCTCTTCATATCACTCCATTAATAAGTTTTCCTCAAATCTCTATATATTTTCGTCTCACCTGGATTGATGGAATAGCGAGAACGGTGGGCCTCACTGAGGATCAAATGCAACTAACTCCATCCAAAACTCACACTTGAGAACTTGGCATAAAGTCGATGATCTCTCAAATTCTGAAGAACAATCCTTAAATCATTCTTATGATCGTCTCGACTCCTTAAATACACCATAATATCATCGATGAACATGTTACAAAAGAATCAAGGTAGTATGTGAACACACGGTTTATCAAATCCATAAAGGTTGCAGGTGCATTAGTCAACCCAAAAGACATCACTAAGAACTCGTAATGACCATACTGTATCCTAAATGTTGTTGTTAGGGTATCCATAGTATGAGCCTCAACTAATGGTGACCTAATCTCAAATAAATCTTAGAAAAGATAGAAGAACCTTGAAGTTGGTTAAATAAATCATCAATGCAAGACATAGGATACTCTTTTTTCATGATAACATCATTAAGCTTCCTATAAATAATACACAATCACGTAGAACCTTCTTTATCCTTCACAAATAGCATAGGGTCACCAAGGTGAAACATTAGTCTGAATAAAACTCTTATCTGACAAGTACCGAAGTTGAGTCTTAAGCTCTTTTCAGCATGTTCCATATGATATGGATCAATGGAAATGCGCTTAGTTCCTAGATCTATCTCAAACCAAAGTCAATGTCTCTCTTAGGTGGTAGGCCAGGGATGTCGGTCAAAAAAATATAAGAAAACTCACTAACAACACATACCGACTCAGGAGACGTAGAATCCATACTAATATCTCTAACATATGTCAGATACACTAGACAACCATGACAAACTAAGTGACTATCCTGACTACAAAAGATGATCCCTATTGGTACATGACTAACCAAACCCTTCCATGCGACTAGGGATGTACCATGCAGAAATAAGGTCACGATCTTCGTATAATAATCCATGACTACTCTATGAAGGGAAAACCAGTCCATGCCTAGTATCATGTCAAAATCAACAATAACAAATCAGCTTGAATAACTAAATCTCCAATAATAACATAATAGGATGCCAACACATGATCCACTACTAAAGAATCACCTACTGATATGGAGATAGAGAACTGCACAGGCAATGGCTAACTAGCCAAACTCAAACATGGAGCATAATAAGATGACACATAGGATCAAGTAGAGCCTAGATCAAATAAAGCAAAAGTGAGATGATAACACAAAGAGATATTACCTATAACAACAGCATCAGAGGCCTCTTCCTCATGTCTACTTGGGTCTCAATAGAAATGATGATGACCACTGCCATGACCACCATTACAACCACCTCCCCTACCATGATGAGGAGAACCACAACCTGTAACACCACCATCCTTTACCTAAGGTGGCATGGCTATAGTTATTTGCGCTGGAAGAGGAGATGGTAAGCGGGAGGTTAAATCACTATCTGAAAAATACCTCACTGAGGATAATCCCCTAGATATATGTCTTATGGAACCACACTCATAGAAAATACCATATGGAAAAATAGGGAGAGAAGAACTAGTTGAACCACAATGGGCACCACGGCCTGAAGAACCTGAGGTAACACCCCAATACTACTGGCCTGAAAACTGACCATCAAAACCTAGAAATCGTTGCTAGAAGATTGTAATAATGCCTAGGCATAACAAAAAAATTTCCCTACTACTGATGCTGAGATGGGTCCTACCCCATGATTAGACCCCTTACTACTATGCCTCAAACCGCTCAAACGAACTTGGTGATGGGCCTCTTCTCCTTCCTAACTCTCTCTTCTTGTCCAAGATCCTCCATAGTACGAGCATGATCAAGGATAGCTTGAAAGGATGATATAGAGCAACTAATAACTCAATAGTCTTACGAATCTCAGTACCTAAACAACAATAAAACAATAGATTCAACTAATAACTCAATAGTCTTATGAATCTCAGTACCTAAACAATAACAAAATAATGGATCCTCTAAGCCTTAGTAGATATATAATTGGCCCCATAAGTAGACAGCTTGTGAAACTCTACCTCATACATAAACACTGAGAAAGAACCCTACCCAAGTCTAACAAACTCCTATCTCCTATTATCCTTCTTAGTACGAGGAATATACCTTTCCAAAAATGCATCACAGAAGGAATTTCAAGTAATAGCGGTCGGATCGGCTGAACTAGTCAAATAATAACACTTGGCGATGCAACCTATTTGATACACTGAAAATCAACACAGTGAGCCTCCAATAAGGTAAGGTTATGTAACCCCTCCTGAAACCTATAGATAAAATCTATCGAATTCTCTTTCGGAGTACCATTAAATCTCATAGGACCTAACCTCAAAAATCAAACCAACACCTTTTAATTAGATACATACATAGGCGGATGAATTGCACTAGCAGAACCATAGCCGAAGAAGGTACTGCTGGTGATGAGATGGATAAACTGGTGTTGTGGGCAACTAGACAAGGAATGCTAAAATATAGGATAGAACACCCAAACCATAATATCTTGGTACCAGAGTCACTCCAAAACCATGAGTACTTATTACCGGGGGCACACATGGACTAAAAGAACCTAGGACTAAAGTATACACCTCACCATTTGGCTAGCCCGACAATCCCAACAGCAATAACAAAAAGCATTTTATATGTGCAGTCAAAGTTGGGACTGGCTAAGGCATAGGAGAAGATGGAGCTGGTCCATGCACCTCCAATGGATGATGACCCAGTACAGGCTCAGTCTCGATATCTACAGCTCTAACTGGTGATATATCTCTATTAGGTGCTACCAGTCTATCACATCCTCGAACTCTACCTCCTCTAACTGGTGGTTGAATATGTACATCATCTTCTGATGCTATCAAAAAGTGTACATTCCATCTGTAGAAGAGTGAATAATAACAAATGATATTTCAAAAAACTAACTATGGTACACACTTGACGTAGAAGTGAAAAGAGAGTAAATTCCTAAAGATGTCCTTGTAGCCTCCTGAAGATAGGATATGGACGTCTTCGCACCTGATCCTCAGGGCTCTACTAAACACTGGATCATGTACTAAGGATACAAATGAACCTAGGGATCTGATACTAATTTGTCACCACCCAATTTCTCAGGTTATGAGGGCACCTACATTCCACCATGGGAGAAATAGCCAACAATCACATAAGGAAAGACTAATAAATTAAAAGCAGATAATAAGATATAGATAAAGGATAGGGACAAGCAGAAGTCTAAACAAATGAAATAACAACTAAAAACCTAGTATCTAATACATAACCCATTAATCAAGAGTACAATGTCTAAAATAGAAAATAGAATATCTGTCTCAAAATAAAATAATTGAAGGAAATATAACAAAAGTTAAAATATAACCTCCGAAAGCCAGAAGCCATCATTTGCCTCAACAACAAAATATCAGTACAAGTTTGGAATCAACATAGACCACTCGTACTCGGGTCTACACCAAAGATGTAAAAGTGTAGTATGAGTACCAAATAAACGGGTACCCGATAGGAATAATCAAATGATTAGGATCATATAAGAAATAAAATCAATAAACAGATAGATAATAAATACGATTCATGAACGTCAAACAAGAATACTAGACATAGATGCTATCTAATAGGATAAACATAGGTAAATATCCTAGATAACTGGCTACAGTAAGGAAGCTTCGGCATAAAAAGGAAAGAACATACCTGAATCCATGATTATCTCATAATACATAAAAATAATAATTGGAATGATGGTATACCAGTAACCTCAAATAATAGAAACAAGAAGGAAGGCTAACTACAACTAGTATAACAACAAAGGATCATAAAAAGGGAGCCCATACGATATATCAAGCCAATAATCGAGTACTAAAATAGAATAAGTAAATAAATAATCCCAACGACATACCATACTATCAACAGATACAAATAAAGATAAATGCAAAACCTCCGGCTACCCATACTACCGAATAGTATAAACAAACAACACTCAACAATATAATATGCAGGATGATGTGATGAATAATAGTAATATAACTTTGTATGCTCCTACCCTAAACCTTCAAGCCCAAAAGTAGGACCAATGAAAGGCCTCAAACTGTATGCCTCTACTCCCATGTATACCTCTCTACCGGTTTCCTGCAAGCCTAAATCGACAAGTCCATGGAGGCTACAATTGCATACTCCCAACTCATAAAGTAAACAAAACTAAACTCATATAACTATAAATTGTATTTGAACCTCTGTCAGGTCTATATTAGAATCAAATATCAGTGACCATGCCCATCCATAATCGATACTAAATCAAAAAAGAAATCAACATCTACCTCTTGGCCAAAACCAAGTCTAGTAATAAATCTAAACATTGATTATCTTTTTTTTAGCCATTTTATCATCTAAATTGGTAATACATCTCAAAAATACTCATTTTAATCTCATAATACTGGAAATGGTCCCTATAAGGCCATACAAGATTTCAAAATCAATGACGTTGGGCTCTTAGCCAAAAAAAAGTAGAAATCGATTCATAAAACTATCTAAAAAAAAGTAGAAATCGATTCATAAAACTATCTTCATGATGATGTATGCTCAATCACAACAATATCTTAACAATTTTTGTCAGCCCTACGCAAGTAAGAATACTACAATATCTAGAATCGGATAGTCAAAGTTTGAGGCTCATTACATTCTCAATAATCCAACCATCTATGTTCTAGGGTCACATGGTAATTTTAATCACAAATGTAACACCAACACATAACCAAGAATCGGATAGGTCATGGATACCAAACCTAGAAACCCTATCCTAAGGATGACTAGTTACTCTAATTATTTCAACAAGGCTAAGATTGATTAGAAATAGCCTACCTTCCTTCTGAAGATAAACTCACAAATACTGAGTAGAATATGCCCAACAGCTCCAATAGATTCAAAAATGTATAACAATCTTGAACAATCACAACACTAGAAGAGTAATAATCTACATTAATATGAGTCAAATGATACCAATAAATCTATAAAAATATCTAGGATTAAAATATAGTTCAAAATGGATATATGGACCTGCGAACCCAAAACTTCAAAAAAGGGTACCAAAATGAGCAAGGAATAAGATAGAATCAATGACTTGTAGTGAAGAAATCACTTGAAGAATGTTGGAATTTTAGGATGAAATTGGGGGAAATTTTACCAATAATTAAATAATAATCGAAGATTTATGTTCCTAATGCTACCCAAGGTCATAAGAGAAGACCCAAGATTCAATAATAGTGGGAAACCAAGTTTAAAAGAGAAAAAGATGAAGAAATATTGAGATTTGAACTATTTATATTATACCTAATGCTCCGTGTCATCGGTGCTAGACAACACCTTCGGCAGTAATTACTTGGAAAAGAATGAGCATCATAGGTGTTGCTGCTGTGCAATCTCACTAAAGGAAGGGGGATATATTTAGCACCATCAGCACTTACATGACACGATTACATCAAATGCTGACCAAAAGAGTCAGCGTCATCGATGCAGGCAGAGCGTAATCACACTAAATAGGGAAATGGAAAGATTGGCGTGATTGTGTCCACCTAGCTCAATCGCGATGAGTACTTCTCACCTGAACTAGTAGTAGAAAATCTATAACTTTTGCAAATGGTATTTTTGGTCTATGAGCTCAAACGGAGCCCGATATACATGAACCAAATATCCCAATTATATGGAAAAAAATATTCCAAACTCAACAGCATAGACAAAATTTAATCCGAGGTCATTTTGATGAAATGTTAACTAGATTCAACACTTTGCCAAATTTATCAACTTTAAAAACGAGTACTCAAAACGAGATCAGTTTGCCTGAAACCCGAACGAACAACTCACCTAGACTAAAATAGACATTGTGAAACTAATAGCATAGTTAAATTTTCAATCTCAGGCTCTGATCACAAAATGAAAACCCAAGCTACACTTATGAACTCTAAAAGCCAAAAACTCGCAAACTCTCCTAAAACAAAAAACAAGGCCTTTGGACCTAAACCAAAAGTCCATATAGACCAAAACACATGCTCTGAATCTAATGGAAATGTCAGTAGAGATTGTTTTCATATTGACTAAAGTCAATTATTTTAATAATCAAGACTCTAAAATAGGAAAACAGACATATTGACCAAATAAATGACCCAAGAACCGAACCATTGGTTCCAATATGTCACAAATGACTGAGCGCTTCTATCGAAATGCTCTAAATATAAAAAAATGCAAAACTAACCATAAAGGTCATTACAGGACCCTAGCCTATTTCACAATACCTAACTATAGTACTAGAACTTCTAGCTAGGGGTCGAGGTAAAGCATAAATAGGTAGAGGTGGTTGAACTTTTGGTAGGGACGATGATGGAACCATATTTCCATGGATATGTGGTTAAGGTAGTGCCTGCATCTAATAGCGGTAGAGGACACTGTCATGCCTTCCCTAGTATACTTTAAGGCAGAAGACTCATATATAGTAATGATAGGTATTATTCTAGTGTTCCATTAACCTACTTTGGTATTAATTGATCCTGGATCTACATATATTCCTATGTGTCTACATATTTTGCTACTAGATTTGATATGATGAGTAATTCTTACCAGTTCCTTTGTATGTTTCGACCTTGTAGGAGTCTTTAGTGGTGGATCAAGTGTACCAAACTTGTATTGCTTCTATGGTGGGCTATAAATGGGTAGAATTAATTATTCTTTATATAGTAGATTTTGACATCATTCTGGGTACGGATTGGCTTTCTCATCACCATGCAATCTTGAATTGTTATTCTAAGGCAGTTACTCTAGGTATTTCTACTGTTCCAAAAATTAAGTGGAAGGGTTCTAGTAGGTTTTATCCTAGTAGTGTGATATCTTTCTCTTACTTAGAATTTTATTCAGAGGGGTTGTCTCTTTATTTGTCCTTTATCTCAGATATCAATGTTGATACACTTTAATTAAACTATGTACCAGTTATTTGTGAGTTTCCTAATGTCTTTCTTACTGATCTCCAAGATGTTCCCCCTAATTGGGATATTAATTTTTCTATTAATTTGGATCCAAGCACTAAACCCATTTTTATTCCTCTATATCACATAGCTCTAATTGAGTTAAGGAATTAAAGGAGAAGTTATAATATTTGCTTGATAAGGGCTTTATTATACTAAGTTATCACAGTGGGTTCTCTTGTTCTATTTGTGAATAAAAAAAATGGGTCGACGAGGATTTGCATTAGCTATAAGTAGCTAAAATAGGTTACTACTAAAATAAGTATACCCTTCCCAGGATCGATGATTCATTTGACCAGTTACAGGGTACCTCAACATTTTCAAAGATAGACTTGAGATTGTCTTACCACCAATTAAGGATTAGGTCTTTGGATGTCCCTAAGATAGTCTTTAGGACCTATTATGGTCATTACGAGTTTTTGGTGATGTATTCTAGGCTTACTAATGCCCCTACAGTGTTTATGGAGTTTATGAATGAGGTATTTTAGCCTTATCTAGATTTTGACATTATTATCTTTATTCATGACATCTTGATCTACTCAAGGAGTGAGGCAGACTATGTTTAGCACTTAAGGATTGTACTCTAGCAGTTGAGAGATGAGCAATTGTATGCAAAGTTTTCAAAATTTTGGTTTTTGCTGAGCTTAGTGAATTTATTGGGATACGTGGTGTCCATGAAAGGTACTATGATAGATCCATCCAATTGAGGTAGATCATGGTTGGACTAGGCCTACTTACCCTATAGAGATTCATAGTTTTGTTAGCTTGTTAGATTAAACTTATGAATTTATTTAGGGGTTCTCTTCTATTGTAGCGCCGTTGACTCAATTGGATCAAAGTAATGTTGTATTTCAATGGTCGAACAAGTGTGAGGAGAGTTTTCAAAGGCTGAAGGCCTTATTGACCTCAGCCCTAGTCTTAACTTAGCCTATTGAGGGTGAGCCTTTCACTGTATTTTATGATGCATCTAGAGTCGGTTTGGGAGAAAGGTAAGGTTATTGCCTATGATTCTAGTTAGTTGAAGGCCAATGAGAAGAATTAACCCAACCATAATCTTTAGTGGGAAGCCATCATATTTTTATTTAAGCTATGGCATCACAACTTGTATGGAATTTGTTATGAGATATTCATAAATCACAGGGGCCTTCAGTACATCCTTAGTCAGAGGGAATTGAACTTGAGGCAGAGATAGTGGATTGTGTTGCTAAAGGATTATGATATGACTATTATATATCATCACGGTAAAGCTAGTGTGGTAGATGATGCTTTTAGTAAGAAATAAGCTAGTATGGATATTCTTGTGTAGATTCGAGCAGAGGTGAGGACTTTAGCGAGGGTGGTGTAGAGTTTTCTAACTATTTAGTTAGCTTGTAGATTTCCTATAGTGGTGGAATGCTTTCTTTTATTGGGTATCTTTCTTCTCTTATGTATCAAATTAAAAAAAAAGTAGTTTGAAGATGAAAAGTTGTGCCTTATCATAGATAAAGTGTTTAGGGGAGGGGAAAAGGAGGAATTTCTTAACCTGGAGGGTGTTTGAGAATTGGTAGTAGGATATGCATGTATAAGGTAGGTGATTTGACCATATTGATCATGAGAGAGGCAAATAGTTTGAGGTTTTCCTCATCGAATATATATCGTGATTTGATCCAGCACAACTAGTGGCATGGCATAAAGATAGATATAGTTGAGTTTGCGGAAAGATGCTTGAACTATCAGAGAGTTAAGTTTTTCAAGCATCATAGGCCTGGTGCAGTATCTCAAAGTATGACCCTTCCTTCAAGGATGTGGAAGCAGATTGCTATGTATTTTGTTGTGGGACTACCTAGGACCAAGGGTGTAATAACTCTTTCGGTCATTTTTGCATTTTTTTACCCATTTTACATCTTAGATATTTTCTATAGTAGCCCTAATTCTTTCATGACTTATCAGGACCATTGGTTCAGTTCTCGAGTCATTCTTTTAGTTGTTATGTTTGTTTTTTTATTTTAAAGCCTTAACTTTTCCTATCATGGACTCCAGTCAACATTCCTTAAAAAGTAAACTCAGAACCAAACTTTGATAGTTTTGTTAGCTCCAGAACGTGGATATTGGTATATACGAACTCTTGGTCCGTATCTTGAAGCCTTTGTTGTGTTTTTATCTCTTTTTACATGTTTGATACATTTTGGAGTTCAAAGGTTTGACTTCAGTTGACATTTGATGATTTAAGCCTCAAATTAGAATTTAATTGTGCCATCAGTTCTAGAATGTCAAGTTTCAGTTAAGTGAGGATTTTTCTTAGGCCTCAAGATATACGGGCTCATTAAGAGTACTCGGTTGAACCTGTGGAAATTTAGGCTTAGGGTTTACTTTAGTCAATATTTCATCGAAATGACCATGGATCGAAATTTCATCTATGCCATTGAGTCTGAAATGTTGTTTCCATGAAAAATGCATATCGAATTTGTGTTCATCGAGTTTCGATTGCATTCCAAACCCTCATTTGGGCTATATTTTCATGGTCGGTTACTGATGTCAATTGTTGCTTGTGTGTCACCCATTTACCCCTTGCAATTGTGATTCCATGGTGTTGACTGAGACCAATTCCCTTCTGCACAATTGCACCGTGGACTCCCTATCGCGATACTACATTTTTAAATTCTTTTTAATCATGAAGTACCTTATGCAATTGTGATGCTCCAAATATTCCTTCTACGCAATTGCGACCTTCATGGACGTGATTTCGATGAAAAACTGTTGCCATGTATAAATTCCCAAAATTTCATGTTAGCTTATTTTTCTCACTCTTCTTCATTCTAAAACTCCATTGTTGATCTTGAAAATTCATGGATCTTCATTATTGAGCTTGGAAGTATCTGGAAGCATTTCTAATCATCCTTTCTCCATTAATTAGTAGGTTTTCACCCGAATTTCATTGAATTTCTTCTAAAAAAATTCCAAACTTTATCGACTTTTTCTTTGCTTTATTTCATTTATTTTACCTTATTTCTTGCTAGTCTCAACTCTAAATTTCATTTGTTTTAGCTTATTTATTTCTAATCTCAGCTCTAAATTTTTAGCATAAGCTTCCTACGAGATGGAGAACATTATGGTACTGTTTGTTCAAAGTTTCAAATTTGAGGACCCATAGGCTCATTTTGACTCAGGTTTGACCCCGGGTATAAGTATAGCTCTATGGGTATCAGTTGACTCGTATTAATATATATATTATTATTTTGCTAGTACCACGTTCATTCAGGCTCGTTGGTGTATTTTTGGAGCTGTTGGAGCTGTCTGCGCTACTTTTTCAGAAACTTGTGAGCTTTTTTGGACGACGAGTAGGCTATGAACTACAGATCTTATGAAGGGCTTATATTTGAAGAAATAGTATTAATTAGAATCCTTGGGTTAGGAAATTTAGGTTGGTGCCCTTGACCCTGTCGCCTTTTTAATCCAGCTCTTATCTTTTGTTTCTTCGTTGGATTGTGATTGTAGTTTACCCTTTGACCCTGAGTGGTTTTTATCGACTGTGGAACATAGATGGTGGGATTATAGGGAACTTTAGTGAGTCCCGAACTTGGATAGATAATTATTAGGTGTTGTAGTGATTCTGAGCTTATGCAAGGCGGGCAAGACCAGTTGTGATATGTTGGTTGTGTTGTTCATGTCATCATCATAAAAATGTGAATTTTTATCCATTGGTTTCTTGTATTTTATGGATGAGGGCCCAGTATTGTAGATTTTTAAACCTTGCATGGCCTTGAGAGCCCATTATTTGTTATTGATGACTGGCACTACTATGAGATTTTAATAATTAAGTTGATCACAAAGATTTTGATATTATTGGGTAATACTAATATGAAACTAGTTTAGAAACCGATTCTTTACTTAAGGGTTGTTTCATGGTTTTCTTAATTTAGACTGATTATTGATTGGGCACCTGGTACTCCTATCTTTAACTTGTTTTATTCCTGGCCATAAAACCTGGCGCCAAGTACTAGGACCTTGCTAAAACTTATAGCTTTGGATGATGTTAGATGCTGAGTATTATTCATTTCTTGATTTTAGTCCAAGTGATGCTCGAGAAAGGATATTGAGTTTTTGACTGGTTTTAGACCTGGTGATGCCTAGACACATGTATTGAGACCAAAGATATGACAGTAATAAGATTCTGATTACGAGATTATGAAATAGTATGTAGGGAAGCCCCCAATGGGCCTTGTGATTTGGGTTGCAGCCGGTGGAGGGGTCGCCTGTCAATGACTCCCATGAGTTTCTCCTTCGTGACGCACAATGCTGGAAAGAGGTGCATACTATATTGAGACACTTGGTACATTGTATCATGTCTATGTTACTTTCCGCACTTGTTTCCTTGGGTGTTTCTTCTAGTAGTATAGGATGCCAACGGGTGAGCTTTACTTGTTTGTACCTTCTGGTAGAATGGGATGCCAATGGGTTATATCTACTTATCCTTTATTTATATTAATTCATTGTTATTTCCTATGATTTTATTATGTATTAATTTGGTAGTTATGTGTGGGTTTCCATTTGATTATGCCTTTTTCGTTCACTGCTTATTGAGGTTACCGACACACGCCCTTGTTTATTCTCTTTAATTGATTATCTGCTATAAGAACTCATGTACGCTTCACCTTTTTATCTAAGTTCTTCTATTAGTGTCATTAGCTAGCTCCCTTATTGTTCCTTATTTCTTCTATTTATCTATAGCAAGCATTACCTGCCTATACTTATACTCTTTGACTTCAGTGACTTTTTTTCCTTCATTAACTGCTATTTATTGCTAGTACTTCTTAGATGGGCTCAATCGGTTAATGATTCCTACTGGGTACCTCATTGTTTTCGTGGTTTGGTACTTATACTATACTCAGTATCTTTCTAGTGCAGTTTCGAGTATGAGCGGCGTGATCCCTGAGGTTCGTGCTTTTATTCAGATGCTAAGATAAAGGATGATTTTTGGCGTTCGAGATCTCAATTTATCTTTTCCTTTAGACTACTTATTATTTAACTTGTATGCCAAATGTTGATGTTGTACCCATATTAGATATTGTATTTACTTCTTAGCGACTGATGTACTAGACTACCAGTTTTTGGAGATTTTCTTTCAATATTCTAAATTTCTACCTGTCCTTTCCTTATTTATCTATTTATCTTCCGTTTTTACTTGTTATATCTGTTTTAAGTTCTAGTTGGGTGGTTCGCCAACAGCAGATTATAGGTGCCCTCAAGATCTAAGAAATTGGGTGGTGACACTAAATTTATGTATGAACCCTAGTCATGGATTCATTGAATCTTAACTTGAAAGTCATAAATTGAGCATGAGAGTGAAAGGAAACTCTTATTGAATACCAATTTACCTAAAAGGAAGAAAAATCCTAAATAGAAGCTTGGATTGCTGTTCTTAAAGATGGATGTTTTCCCTAATCGTTGAGAGAGGTTTTTCTCTTCTGCATTCAAAACTTGTGAACATAAAAGAGAGGAATGAGGGATTTTAGGTCTAATACCTATTAAGTTTGTCATTTAGAAGTTAAAACGACGTAGTATGGGACTTATTTGGGTTGGGAATTACCCTGGAGCCCTTTAAATAATGATGTTGAGAAACTCTACCAGGCACATAACCTCGTGTTGCGAGCTTTATCGCGAGGGTATTCCACTAAGCCCCTAAAAATGGTACTGTGGCATAAGTTTAACTTGGCTACTTTAACCTCGCAATGCGGGGTTCTTTACTCGATCAAAACATTGAATAAATAATTATGCATGCACCCATAAATTTTTTATATATTATATGAGTTTAAATAATAATTCCCAAACCTTTAAAATAGCTAAGAAAACTAAGAGAAGATAATTATAACCCCTCGGGTATTACACCAATCCAGCCAAGAAGATTCTTTGGTTTGTTCTTGGGTTGGCATATACTATCAATGTAGAAGTGATCATATTGGCCTAGTGGGTGGAATATTTTTTAGAGATAGTTTGTGTAACCAAGGAGGCTTAGATGATAGAGTAAGAGGAGTTGGGGATACGATTGTCAAGAGGCCCTATCATCTGGTTAGTTTTTATGTTCTTCATCCCATGATAGGGGTTAATTTATAAGGAGTAGACATCACATTAATAGAGTCCAGTTCAGGCTACAACGTGGATTTCTAAGATTAAGTATATTGGACATGAATCTTTAGCTCGGTATAGGGTTCTCATAGTTCTTAGTATAGGCAGACGAGTAATAATGGTTATTTAGGTTCATCTAGTTTTTCATAACAACCTATGCCATAAGGTCTAATTTTAATTGTTAAGGTTCGGATCATATGCAGAAGTATTGCTCGTATAGGGGTTAAGAAGGGCCTTAGACTAGTTCTCAATATCCACCTAGAGCACCAGCACCTTCAGTGAGAGGTCGTGGTAGAGCACAACTTGGTAGAGGTGGTCGAACTTTTTCTATAGGTGATAGTAGAGCTATAATTCTTATGGTTACTAGGAGACAATATGCTTCTTCAAATAGTAGCAGGGGTCAATGTTATGCATTCTCGAGTAGACTAGAGGCACATGCCTCTGATGTAGTAATTATAGGTACTTTTCCAGTGTGCCATCGACTTGCATCAATTTTATTTGATCATGGATATAATTATTCATCTATGTCTACCTTTTTTTCTTCTAAATTGGATATCCTACTTGTAACATTACATATTTCTTCTCCTATGGGTGATTCCTTACTGGTGGATCAGGTGTACCAATCCTGCATTGTTGCTATGGTAGCATATAATACTTGGTAGACCTAATTATTCTTGATATGGTAGATTTTGATGTCATTCTAGGTATGGACTAGCTTTTTCTACATCATACTGTCATGGATTGTTATGATAAGATCATTACTTTTGACATGCCTGGTATTCCATAAATTGAGTGGCAGAGTT
>JBDJHY010609217.1:0-16370 GCA_039654485.1 Withania somnifera | reverse complement strand
AATATGTAGAGTATAATATAAATATCAAAGAGTTGAATAAGTCGGGTACCTAATTGGCATCATAGGTCGACTGGGTGTATATATGGAATAAAAGTAAAAAATAGACAGAGAATAAAGAAATGTCACAGAATTCAAATAAGTAGAGCAAAACACGAAAGAAATAGCTAACCAAGATATAGGTAAATAAACAATTCTACAAAACTAGCCAACAAGTATCGAAAATTCAGGCAAAAGAAAATAGGAACGTACCTAAATCCATGCTCAACTAATAAGAGATAATAAAAGAGAACACAAATGACGGTATACCCGTAACCTCAATAAAAAGTTAGAAGAAAAGGAATATCTACAACCAAGTCATGAAATGATATCCAACATGAGGAACACCCAAATAATATGATCAGCATCTAATCCAAGAGGCTACACAATTAAATAAGTAAGCTATGAGCGTCTCTATCCCCGAGGGATACATACAAGTAAAAATAAACTCTCCGGCTGCCCATACAACCAAAGAGTACAATCAGCAAAGAGGATAGAAGTAAGCAAAATGATACGGTATGATGTTAGTAAAAATCATATGCTCTTCTATAAACCCGCAAGCCTGACAGACAAGAGCAAAGAAAGGTAGCAACCTGTATACATCTACTCCCCTCTATATCCTTCCTGCGGTTCGCCTGCAATACCAGACTCAAAATCGATCTTCACCCATAATCGAGTCTAGTATCATCTAAAAATAGTGGATAAATTCATCTTTAATCTTTTATCATCAAAAACTGGTGAAAATGATCATTTTATATATATTTTTATTTTGTAATACTGAAAATGATCCCACAAGGTTATGGAAGGTTTCAAATTCAGTAATATTAGGATCTTGACTATAAAATAGTAGAAATCAATGCATAAAAATTATTTTTCTTGATCATTTCGTACACATCCACAATTAATAGATGAGAATCACTCTTGTTGACCCTACACAGGATCGGTATCACTACCGTATGAACCAGTTAGTTGATGTTCGGGACCAACAGGCATTCCCAATAGTCTCACCATCTGTGTTTCAGAGTCAACACAAGACCACGTGGGGTCACACGGCAATCTTTACTCATAATGCAATACTGAAGTAAAAATCAAGAAAAGGGAGAGGATGGAGTCAAAGGTGTGAATCCTAAAAACACAACTCAAGAATAATTATTTACAATAATTATCCCAAATATAAATTCATTCTAAGATCGATAAGTCATAACCAACCTAGCATTTGAAAAAAAAACTCGTAAATATCGAAAAAATAGCTCAAACAACTCCAAACAAATCTAAGTGATCACAAAACTAGCAAAATAATAATCTACATGTTAAAAAAAATCAAACGATATCTATAAAGATAATATTATAGTCAGAGTCAAAATCCAAGTTAAAATGGGTTCACGAGCCCAGTAACCCAAAACTCTAAGCAAAAGGTATCAATTCATTCCTCTCACTGCAGAAACTTATACCCAAAATTTAGAGTAAAATCGAACCAAGAACAAGCTCAAATTAATGATAAAGTAAAGGATGAAATATAGAAATTTAGGATAAAAATCAAAGAGGGTGGAAACTTACCAATAATTAAAGAAAAGATGATAAAATACAATCAGCAACGTCCCTCAAAGTCATATGCAAAAGCCCAAGGTTTAACAACAGAGGAAATTTGAGTTTTGAAGTATGGAAGATAGAAAAATAGAAGAAACTTGGGTTTGAAATATTTATAGCATACTGACGATATCATCACGATCACATAGAGTAAATTTTGGGACCATCATGATCGCATTAGGATAGTCGGGATTGTAAAAAGGAAAATTAGTCATTGGGGACAGTCAACCCTCTGCAATCGTGGAGGACCAATTGCAAAGAAAGAGAAATTTAACCTTCGTGATCGCGATGGACTGGTAGAGATCATAAAGAGGAAAATCACTGGCACCAGATGGCAACAAAGACAGCTAACTTTGAAATTTCAAAAGAGAGTTCAGGATAAGTACGGAAACTAATAAACACAAACCAAAAATACAACTTGTATGAAATGAAATTTTGGACTATATGACGAATATGAAATTCTAAACCGAGATCATTTAAAAAACTATTAAATAATGTCAACCCCTAGCTTAAATTTCTAAAATTTCAATCAAGTACGCAAATGATCCTGGCTAGCCAGGAACACGAACAAACAGCTCATCTAATTCAAACTCAACATTGCAGAGTTGAAGGTGCAGTTTATTTTCAATATGAGACTCCGATCATCAAAAATAGACCGAAGTCAAACCACCGAACTCTAAAATACCAAAAACATGCAAAATGAGATAAATTACAATGAAGGCTTTTGAACACAAATCAATAGTCCTTTTAGACCAAAATCCACATTCCAGAGCTAATGAAACTGTCAAAATTTGATTTTGAGTTCTTTTTAAGGAATATTGTCTAAAGTTAATGATTTTAGAAACTAAGGCTCTAAATTGGGAAACAGACATAATAAGAAAATGAACGACTCAAGAACTAAATCGCCGGTCCCGACAACTCATAACTGGTTTTTGACTGCTACAGAAAAGCTCTAAGATGCAAGAAAAATGAGATAACATAAAAATTATCAAAAGAGTTATTACAACATCCACTATTAAAAAGACTTTCATCCCTGAAGGTCTGAAAAAGGAAGTACCTGAAGGCACAAATAAATGCAGTTATTGAACTTGCAACTCACTCTTGATCTCCCAATAGCCTCCTTACATGATGGTCCCTTCAACGTACCTTTACCATTGGAATCTTCCTAGACATCAACTTTATCACATCTCTTGCTAATATTACCACCGACACCTCTACCATAAACAACTTCTTATCCACCTGAACCGAATCATACCAAAGTACATGAGACTCATCAGGAACGTACCGCCTCAACATGTATATATGGAAAATTAGTTGTACAACTGAATATGTCGGAGGAAAGGAGAGATTTTAAGCAACTCTATCAATATAATTAAGGATCTCAAATGGACTATTATTCTTGGGGCTAAGCTTGTCCCGCTTCCTAAACCTCATCACACTTTCATTTGCGATATCCATAAAAACACATAATTCCTAATACTAAACTCTAAATCACCATGCCAACGGTCTAAATAACTCTTCTATCTAATTTATATGCTTAAATTATGTCCTGAATCAACCGAATTGTATCTAAAACATCCTGGAGCAAGTCTATACTCTGAAGCTTAGACTCAAAACCATCAAACCAACCTACGGGAGATCTACATTTTCTACCATAAAAAGCCTCAAAAGGTGTTATATGAATGATCGAGTGATAGATGTTGTATAATCCAACTCAAACCAAAGCTATATAATATTGTAACATGTACTTCAGGACTTGAATGTTCCTGTCTGCAAGTGAAAAGTTGTGCTAAGATGAACCTCTATACCCATACCTCGTTGAATAGCTCTCCAAAATTGAGAAGTGGACTGAGTACTGTGATTTGAAATAATAGAAACTAGGTCACAATGCAAAAGAACCACCTCAACTAGATACGTATATGGGCTAACTTCTCTGCACTGTAGAAATTATGAACCAAAATAAAGTTTGTAGACTTAGTCAACCAGTCAACTATAACCCAAACTGAATTATGATCGTGTGAAGTACATGGCAACCCTGAGATGAAGTCCATAGTGATCCATTCCCACTTTCACTCTGGGATGATAAGCCTCTAAATTAATTTATTGGGTCTCTGGTGCTTAAACTTGACCTTCTGAAAGTTCAAGCACCGAGATACAAACTTTGTGATGTCTCTCTTCATACTACCCCACCAATAAAGTTGTCTCAAATTTCTACACATCTTAATTGCACCTGGATGGATGGAATATAGAATAATGAGACTTAAGAAGGATCAACTATATCAAATCTTTGAACCTTAAAATATAAAAGCAACCATCAAACCTCAAAGTACCTTTTGGGTTTAATGCAGCTCAGTAGCGCTCGCCCCTCAACAAACAATCACGGATATCAACCAAAACCGGGCCCTCAAACTGATATTGCTGAATCTAATCAATCTAAATAAAACGGGCCTCAATATTGGCTAGAATATGGATGGAATCTGACAAATCAAATCTGCCAAATCAATTAGCCAAAGACTAGATGTCTAAGGATAACAACCTTTCAGAAACTAAAAGTTCTTCCAAACTACTCATGCTCGTTAATTTCCAACTCAAGGCATCTTCTACCATGTTTACCTTGCCTAAATGATACAATATAGAGATATCATAATCCTTTAGCAACTTAATCCATCTACATTGTCTATAATTCGACTCTTTTTATCATATGATATACTGAAGACTATGATCATCAGTGAAGATCTCATATAAACTCCATATAGGTAATGTCTCCAAATCTTGAGCGCAAAGACTATCGCTGCCAACTCTAAGTCATGAGTGGGGTAGTTGTACTTATGAGTATTCAACTATCTCAGATCATAAGCAATCACATGACCCTGGTACACCAACACACAACCCAAACCAATAATAAAAATATCACCATACACAGAGAAACTTTGACCTTTAACCGACAATGTCAATACTTGGAGCAAAAGTCAAGATGGCCTTAAGCCTCTAAAGAAAAGATTCTCTCATATGACCGCTGGAAAGCAACCTGCTTTCTAGTTAATTTGGCCAATGGAACTATAATAGATGAAAAACCCTCTATAAACCATTTGAAATACCCAACTAACCCAATAAAATTGCAAATTTTAGGAGTATCCGGTTTAGGACAATCACGAACTACTGCAATCTTCATTGGATCTACCATAGTACCATCATTAGATACCACATGTCAAATAAATGCAACCAATTATATCTAAAACTCACACTTTTTGAACTTGGCATACAATCGATGATCTCTCAAAGTCTGGAGCATGATCCTCAAATACTGCTCATGCTCATCTCTACTCCTGAGTATAAAAAAATATTATCAATAAAAACAATCATAAAAGAGCCCATATAAGGACTGAATAACCAGTTCACCAGGTCTATAAATGCAACAAGGGCATTAGTCAACACAAAAGATATTAATAAGAACTCATAGTGGCCTTAGCGTGTCCTAAATGTTTCCTTAGGGATATCCTCCTCCCTAATCCTCAACTGATGATAGTCAGACCTAAGGTCAATCTAAGAAAACATGGATGGACCTTGAAGATGGTCAAATAAATCATCAATTCTCGACTTAGGATACTTGTTCTTCATTCTAACCTTATTCAACTGCCTATGATCAATAGACATGCACATAAATCCATCTTTATTCTTAACAAAGAGAACAAGATCACCCCATAGTGAAAAACTAGGCTTGATAAAACCCTAATTTAACAAGTCCTAAAGTTGAATCGTAAGCTTATTTAACCCATCAGGATCCATACAATAAGGCAAAATGGAAATGGTCTTGGTGATTGGCTCTAACTCAATAACAAAATCAATGTCTCGCAACAAATACACCAACCACAGGAACTGACTCAAAAGATAACATATCGATACTCATATCCTAACATAATAAAGATTAGCTAAGAAACCCAGGGAAACTAATCGACTAGCCTGAAGGCAATAAATGATCCCTAATGGTGTGCAAGTAATAGAACCCCTCCATATGATTGGGATTCACCAGGCACAACTAAGGTAACAGTCTTAGAATAACAATCCATGACCATATGATGAGGGGATAAATAGTCCATGCCCAATATCATATCAAAATCAACCATATCCGAAAAAATCAAATTAGCCTTAAGTATCATAACCCCCAATAGTCATGGAACAATATCTCATAACATGATTTACTACTAAAGAATCGACTAGTGGGGTAGACACAGATAATAGCACAAGCAATGGTTCACTAGCCAATCTCAAACACGGAGAATAATATCATGACACATAAGTGCACGTAGATCCTGGATCAAATAAAGCCGAAACGGGTTAATAGCACACAGAAATGGTACTTGTAACAATAATATCTGAGGCCTTTTCTTTTATTCTACCTGATACAACATAGAAATAACGGAGACCACCATTGCTGTACCATCTTGACCCCTCACTGTACCAAGCTGAGGAGCACCTCTACCAACTCCACCACATTCACCTTGGGGAGGAACTACTCGAATGAGATGAGTTGGTATAATTGCAGGCCGACGGACAAGTTAAATAGTACCCCACTTGGGGGAAATCTATGGAAATATAACCCATAGCACCGCACTTATAACATGACTCATACTTTGTACCCTGACGGGAATACCTAAATAAACCTGTATGACCACTATGACCTGATGACCTAGAAGTAGTGCCCTTCGAAGACTGACTAGATTACTGACCCTTATAACCAAAGCTCTATGAACCATCATAAGAATTCTGAAATGAGGCCTGAAAGGATGACTAGACTTCCCCTGCCGCTGATGCTGAGAAGGCCCCCTTCCCTAAGAACTTGATCTCTTACTACCATACTGAGACCTATTGAATCTTTCTTGATATCAGTGCCTCTTATGCTTATGCCTACGACTCTAAAAAAATATACCTTCCATAGTACTGCATGCTCTAAAATATCGCAAAATGATACACCGCTAGCAATAAGTACCTTAGTGGTCTTATGAATTTGAGGCCTCAACCCACAAGAAAAACGATGAATCCTCTTGGTCTCAGTAGGTATTAACCTAGTCCCAAACACAAACAATGATGAAATTGGTCCTCTTACTTGGTGACTTTCATAATATCCTACTGCAACCAATGAACTCGTATCTTTCTCTCTCCTGATCAGTACTAGAGATATACTTGCTCAAAAGGTATCATGAAACATACTCCAAGTCTTGGGAAGTGCATTGGTTGATATAATAGTAATATAAGCATCTCCAATAATGTGTTGCCAACCCGGTCATCTGAAACACTATGAATTCTAATTCTTACATCTCTAATATACCATAATTATGCAACACCTCTTGGAACCTCTCAATAATCCCCAGCATCTTCTCTAGAGGAGCCTGAAAACCTAGGAGGATCCAACCTTAAAAACCTTCTCAATGCCTTTTGATTCGCCTCAAACATAGGTGGGAGTGAAGGAAATGACTGGATAATTAACGGAATTGATAAGCAAGGCTAGAGCATTATATGTCTGAACTGGAGGTGCCTGAAATAAAGGAACTATTGTAGCAGGTTGTGCTCCTAAACTATGAGCACCCAGGGTTTCCATCTGAGTGGACGTCTGGGCCCCATCAATTGATTGACACTCACCATATCCAATAGCTGTAATAGAACACCTGGATGCCCGATGTAAGAATTGGAGCTGGAGCTAACTCATATGTAACATAAGCTGGCATCTACAGCTTAGGTGGCTATTGAATTGGTACAAACTTGGGCTTAATATCTAGATATTTGGCTGGCATTCTTGCAAGTGTCGTAGTCCAAGCATATCCTCAATCTTGGGTTCAACCTCTAGTATGGCCGACAGCTGAAGCTCTAACTGTGGTGCAGTAGGCTCCACATCCTCTGCTTTGTCTGAAGATCGTGTAAGTGCCACCTGCGGAAGAGTGAACCAAAACAAATGATATTTCAAGAGACCAACTAGGATACAATACCTGACATAGAAAAGAAAGAGAATTAATTCCTAAATATGTCATTGTAGCCTCCCAAATATAGGATATAGATGTCTTTACACCTATCCGCAGGACTACTACTAGATATTAATTCATGTATCGAGGATACCAATAAACCTACAGCTCTAATACCTTTTATCATGACCCAATTCCTCAGTTCATGGGGGCACCTACATCCCACCATAGGAGAACCACCCAACGAAGAACATAAATGGGAATAGAAGACAAAAGAGAAAGATAGTATATAATTTAATGACAAATACTGTAGAAGTCAAATACAATAAAGAAATTCACAAAACGTGGTATTTAGTATGATGAGCCACTAAACTATAAGTACGAAATGATGAAATACATAGTTTGTCTCAAATATTACAACTGGCAAAAATAAGATAAAGAAATTTAAAATAGATTCCAGACGTCGGAAACCATCTTCTACCTTATGAATAATTAGTCAGCATAAATTCTCAGAATCAATAATGATCACTTGTACTTGGATCTTCACCTGAAAGATGCAAATTATTGCATTTTGGGTACCTAGTTGTCATCTTAGGCTGATTGAGGGCATATAAGGAATAAAAGTCAAAAATAGACAAATAATGAAAGAAAGGCCAGTGAATTCAAACAAGTAGAGCAAAACACAAACAAACTAACTAATCAAGATATAGGCAAATAATTAATACTATAAAACTAGATAATAAGTATCTAAGATTCAAGGAAAAAAGAATAGGAACGTAATGAATCCATGTTCGACTAACATGAGATAGTGAAAAAGAACAGATATGGCAGTAAATCGGTAACCTCACAAAAGGAAAAAAGGAAGAGAATATCTACAATCAAGTCATGAAATGATATATAGCATGAAGGAACACCTAAAAAGTATGACCATACAATGAAATAAGTAATCTAAAATCTCAACGAGCGTTCATACACCTGAGGGATACATACAAGTGAAAATAAACTACCAGTCGCCCATACAACTGGAGAGTACAACCAGGAAATAATAAACAATGATAATGCATGCAGAATGATATAATATGACACTAGTAAAAAATTGTATGCTCATCCTCTAACCCCGCAAGTCTAGCAGGTAGGACCCATGGAAGGTCACAACCCGTATACCTCTACTCCCTCATATACACCTCCTATGGTCGTCTGCTAGCCCATATCAACAAGGTATATATAGGCTAAACTGTATACAAATCATAATCTCATAATTGTACCCAGACCTCTATCGGCTCTATCTCAATAATCTTAAGTATCAACAACCGTGCCTACCCGCAACCGGTTTAAAATTAATAAAAAATACAAATCCATCTCTCGACTGCAAAAGAGTCTAGTATCAACTAAAAAATTATTGGATAAATCCATATTTAACCTTTAATCATCAAAAACTGGTGAAAATCATCTTTTGATATTCATTTAATCTCATAATATCAAAAAGGGGCCCACAAGGCCATGCAAGGTTTCAAAAGTATTGATGTTGGTATCTTGGCCATAAAATAGTAGAAGCCAATACATAAAAATCAGTTCTCATGATGAGTTTAACCACAATCAATTAATCACAATCACTCCTGCCGACCCTGCACAAGCTCGGTATTAGTACAACAATTAAGAACCAGCTAGTCGATGTATGAGACTCACAAACATTCCTAGTAATTCTACTATCGACGTTCCAAAGTCAATACAAGACCACGCAAGATCACAGGGTAACCTATACTCATAATGCAATACCGAAGTGAAAGTCAAGAATAGGACTAAAAGAGTTGATAGGGTCAAAGATGTCAATCCTATAAACCAAACTCAATGATAGTTATTTACTGTAAATATCTCATAATAAATTTATTCTAAGATTAGTAAGCCGTAGCTACCTCGCGTCTAAAGAGCAAGCTCGCAAACACAAAAAAATAGCTCAAACAACTCCAAAATTCTCCAAACGAACTCGAATGATCACAATAATAGCAAAATAACAATTTGCATGTTAAAAGGAATCAAAAAATAACTATAAACCTAAAATTATAGTCGGGATCAAAAATCTAGTCAAAACGGGCCTACGAGCCCAATAACGTAAAACTCCGAACAAAAAACATCAATGCATTCCTTTCATTACAAAAACTTATACCTAAAATTTGGAGTAAAACAGAGCTAAAACAAGTTAAAATCAATAAATAAAGTGAATGATGAAATTTGGGGATGAAAATCAGTGAAATTTAAGTAGAAACTTACCGATAATTAAGAAAAGATGATAAAATGCAATCCCCAACATCCCCTAAGATCACATACAAAAACCCAATATTTAACAATAGAGAAAATTTGAGCTTCGAAGTGTGGAGATGAAAAAATAAAATCGAGTTTGAAATATTTATACCTGGCAGATGACACCATTGTGATTTCTCCTAATAGACTGTGATCGGGTATAGTGAATTTTGGGAACATCGTGATCGCGTGAGGATAGTAACAATCGCTAACAAAGAAGCTACTCAACAGGGGCAATTAACCCTCCGAGTTTGCGGAGGACTAGTTACGACGCAATGGATCGCCAGCGATCGTGAAGAGGAAAATCCTAACCATCTGATGACAACAAAACCAGCTAAGTTTGAAATTTCAAACGATGGTTTAGGATGAGTTTGAAAACTAATAAACACAGAACAAATATGCAAATTGCATAAAACGACACTTCAGACTAAATGGCATGGATAAAACTTTAGTAAAAAATTATTTTGGAAAAATGTTGACTAAATTCATCCGTCGGTTTAAATTTCTAAAATTTCAACCAAGTATTCAAAATAAGCTTGGCTAGCCCGAGACCTGAACAAATAACTTATCTAACCCAAACTTGACATTTCGGAGTTGGTGATATAGTCATATTTTAATCTGAGACTCTAATCATCAAAAGTTAATCCTTTAAACTCCAAAACCCCAAAAACATGCAAAATGAGAAAAAAGTTACTATTAAGACCTCCGAAAATAAACCAATAGTCCGTATTGACCAAAATCCACGTTCCGGAGATAAGAAAACTATTGAAATTCGATTTCTAGTCCATTTTCAAGGAATGTTGACTAAGGACAATGATTTCAAAAAATAAGGATCTAAAATAGAGAAATAGACATAACAACCAAACAAATTACCCGGGAACTGAACCACTAATCCTGCAAGTCATATGTTACTTGGTTCCACTACAGAAAAGCTCGAATATGCAAAAACACATTCGATAACATAAAAATAAGAGAAAGGGTCATCACACCCCTAAAGTGGTTACACTTGACTTTCCCCCCAATAAAAAAGTCTTACAAAATTAGCCTCTATAAGAGGTAGAGTTGATTTTTTTGCCCTGTTTTCCTATAACGCGGACGTTCTAAATTTTATCTGTAAGGCAGATATTCATGAAATCTCAAGATAAAAAACCTGCACAATTGACTAGAAATTCTTCTTTATAGGCAAAAACTAAAACTTAGATATCTTGCCCATATGACAAAAGTTCTAACTCCTGTCCATAAAATAGACGTTCATGACAAAATGCAAATTCATAGTCTTGAAATGTCCAAAATTATGTCCAATAGAAAAAATTTAGAAAGTCTATGTTATAGGAAAGATTTGTTAAACAAGGTAAAAAATTCAAGACCGCTCCCTAGAAGGATAATTTTGTAAGACTTAACGGAGAATAAAATATCAAGATTAGCTCATTTTAGTATCACTTCTGAACTTAACTCATACACACTTTTTAAAAAATGATATTGAGCTTAAACATATGTATTGGTTTCACATTAATGCCTCATTTGTTTACACTTAATGGAGGTGTGAATTTAAATAGTTCATACCTCATGCCATTAAGTGCATTCATATTTATTAAGATCGAAACTCTAATTAGATCTTAATCATTAAAATCTGGAATCAAGTTGTAATATCATTAATAGGTATTTTGTATGGAATAATATTTGTCACCGCTCTATCCACAATCACTCGTTATCACCTCTGTCACCTCTGTCACCGCCAACATTGTTAACCATTATTGTGGTCATCAACTACCATCCACAACCACCTTTACCATCACAACCATCTCTGACAACCAACCACTACTCTCAACTGCTACTCATACTACCATCTTTATTATCACAATTATATCTGCCACTAACGTTGTCACTGCTATCAACCTCTACTGTACAATCTCTATTATCAACCAATTCCATCATTACACTAGTTCGCTAATTATTACTAACACATCATCAACTCCACACATTCTTTGGCACAACCACCGTTGTCACCAGTGTCACCACACTCCACCACTACTGTTAGCCTCTACCATTGTGTTAGTCTATCCCTACTAACAACTATCTCCATGATCACAACAAACCCCGTCTCCAACTACCAGCAACACATCATAACCATCATATACATATTTTTTCAGTCACCACTATCGATACCTCCAACTACTAATATCAATCAACTTCACATCACCACCACCACCATCATAACAGTCACTACAACACCAACGTAACCATGTCCACCTTCGTAACAATCGCCACCACCATTTTTATCTACTAACACCAACTAGTATCACCACATCCCCACCATCCATAGCAAGTATAGATGTTTTACTTTTTTTAATTAAATAATAATTTTATTTTATTAAGTTAATATTTTTTAAAGATTTTATTAATTAATTTTTTAAATTATATATTTATTATGTTTAAAAATAATTAAGTTGTCCACATTCAGATGTTGAAAAACATACAATTCAATGTTCAAATCTAAAAACAACATCTTAATTATTTGTATATAAATTTAAATTCGACGTCTTAATCTAATAAAAATAAATGCAGCTTAAATTGATTAAGGAGGTATTAGATTTCCTCAAAAATTAAGTATCTCCTTGAAAATGAAAGTACAAATCCAGGTCAATTATATAAGTATTAGTATCAGTATCTCTTTTCTAAATGTAGGAAGTTATTCATTGTACACATCATTTGCAGTATATCTTTGATTAAAATACCATAAACATGCCACATATATTGCTGATTACTTCTACTATTGCTGCATTTCTGAACCTTTATCAAAGTTAAGGTATACACAAGGAGTAATGGATCGACACAAACACACAAAAGAGTATCCTATCCTTGAAAGATGAAAAGGAGCTAATTACCATCACGTGACAACCTCTAACTCTTGCATACAATGATAACATAAACATATCCCAACAAATTGTCATATGTAAGACGACATCTTGTAAAGTACACTCTTTTTCTTGATCCACTTTTTTCCCATCTACCCTACATCATTTAATATTGTGATGCCTCTCTTTAATATTTTCTCAATTTCAAATTATTTGTTAACCTTATTATAAATAAGTGTTTCAAACTATTTATTAACTTACCAAAGTACCATAATAAAATTAATTATACTTTCTCTATTCACCTTTGTAATAATTTTTTTTTTGAAAATGTAAAAATTATCTATAAGTTCCAATAAAATATTAAGGATAAACTAATAAATTTATCCTTTTTATTTATAATTTTTTAAGAAGCAGGTAAAAAATGAAACTGAAGAACTAACGTGGAACGAGGGAAGTACAATTGAAAATTTTATTTAAATGCATCAATTGTACAATGATTATAATTTAAAAATTCGTTTTGTTTTAATTGATATGAAAGAATTTAGTTTATGAGGATAAGAATTTAACTTTTATAATAAAATCGGATGTAGGTTTTTAAAATATTATATATATTTAAAAATTATATAAAAAGTAATATAAACTTAGAAAGTTGAGAAAATTATAATCAAAGAAAAAACTGTCCCAAAACACTAGTACTTTTGCATAAAAAAATATTATATTAATTCATTTCTAATATTGGTTTTCTTATTGACTCCGCCTATTATTTGTAAATATTTTACAAGACTTTTTTTTTTTTTTGGCAGTCAAGACTTTTTTTTTTTTTTTTTTTGGTACCTATATGTATGTATTTATAAAAGGACAGGCATTATATATGGCGAAGGTGATCAGTGTTGTCTGGTACTCCATAGCTAGCAATCAATATTGACTTATTAATCCCAGATCCATTCACATCTCTCTTCAATGAGTGAAGATCAGAGAGAGTGGAGAATGTTAGAGTATTCCATCTCCAAGCTCCTTGCAAGTAAGCCCTTTAATTTATCCTCTATATTCTCTTGCTACTTCCAAAATCAAACTATTGTTTTCAAATTAAAGGATTTCTGTTTTGGACTACTGCATGGACTTAAGTCTACGTACAACACTTGCCAGATTTTTTACAAGATTTGCTCAAGTATCAGCTTAAAGAAAAATTAGTAGATGCAGATTATTAGGGTGGGTTAAAATGCATTATATTCAGCTCAAATTATGCATACATATGCAAAACAATACTATCATATTCATTCTGAATCACTAACTCTAGATTATTATGGATTCACTTTTGCCTCAGAAAAGATGAGCTTTAACTTCTCTTCCCAGAGAAGAAATTATACCTCGATGACCCTGTCATTTTGGAATTACAAAAGTTATGTGATGGTTTTTAATTTGGATTTTATTTTCTATTGTAATTCACTCATATTTATTTCAATTGTTTTTAAATTGTTGGTTCTTATGAAGAACTAATCTCTTTTACGTCAGCCAAATGTCTTAAGAAAATAACTTATATTAGCGGAATTTTTTAAAGTTAAAATACATCTTTTAAAGATTTGATTTTTTGAATTTTAAGTTTTAACTTCAAAATCTATGAGCAAACTACTTACAAAAATAAGAAAATATTGACGATGAAATAATCAGCAGTCTAGGATGATACATACATACATATCTACAGTCCTCATAAATGAGTATGGCTACCAAATAATCCACGATATATAGGACATTTTTAGTTATTGTCTATACTAAATTAAGAAGAAAAGGAGAATTTGCTGTGGTTTAAATAGAAAAGCTAGACTGGCACTAGAGAAACAAGAGTGAAACAGTAAAGGATTTTAAGAAACAGTTCTCCTCTTGTATGATAATTCAGTATTCTCCTTGAAAGTTATAAGTACGGATGTTAAAAGTTTAACATAACAAGGTGACTATGGTCTATAGCAACTCTGTCGATTTATCTTTAAAAAAAAAAAAAAAAAAAATCATAAAGCAGAGTGATCCAAATTCCTAAAGGTGCACACAAGACAGTGCCAATTGAGACGATCGATACCATACGAGCCAGATGAGTGAACACCCATTACCTGAATTTAGTTTCTCTTCATTTTCCTTAGGCTTTAGTTTGGATTGAGGACACACGACATCAGCTATATTTGAAGGTTAAGATTTAATTGAGCATATTAAGTCCTTAACCATGGTTTAGATGATAAATAAATTAAAATTTGGTTCAAAAATTTATTAGAATCCCACAATCTTAGCAACACATGTTGTCCATAAATATAGTAAAAAGAAAATTTCTCTTCCTATTTTTTTCCCCAACACAGGATTTATTTCAATTATGTTTTAATTAACAACTTAGAAATTCAGTAACAGAATAGTGTACTTCTACCAAACCAAAAAAAAAAAAAAAAACAATGTACCTTTTTATATAGGACTTTCAAGCCTGGACGATAACCGAACATTTTTAGGTGAATAATCATTTTTTTTAAAAAAATAAACAACAAAAAAATGTATGATAAATAATAATCATTACTCTAGTAATTCAAATATACTGTGTTTTATTAGTATTGATAATAAATGTGAAAGGAAATAAATAAATAAATAAAATCTTATATATATGGAATTATAATAAATTTTTTAAGCCAAATATATAATTTATTTATCATCTAAACCATGATTAAGAACTTAATTTGATCAATCAAATCTTAACTATCAAATTTAATTAATGTCATATGTCTTTAATTCAAATAAGAATTTGAATATGGAGAGGAGCCAAATCCTACATTACCTATACAAATTTTCAAATGTACTTGCATGGATTAGATTCTTTAGTAATGTGCTTCATATGGACAACTTGGAATGTTTGTCCACTTACTAAATTGCTCAAAAAATGCCAAAAAAAAAAAAAGGATTACTACATTTAATTTTAACAAAAATGTACCGAGTTCATACACCTTTTCCTCAAATCTATTTGGAGCCTATTTGAATTAGTTTATTTAGTATTTTTTTTTTTAAATTAACATGACTTTTACTCATTTTAAAAGTGTTCAGATAAATTAAAAAAATATATATATGTCTAAAATGTACGATCCTTCTTTAAATGGATATATAGGAACAATTTAAAAAGTTTTTCTACACACTTAAGTTTTAAATTAAAAAGATAAAAATAAGTCAAAAACTATGTTCTTTTGGTTAAAAACTAGAAAACTAAAAAACACCCTCTTGTTCCATCGAGCAACATTTTGCTGTTTTCAGTAAAGAAAAATGAAAAACTTGATATTATTGTTTAAGAAAGGAAAAAGGAAAAAGGAAAAGTGAAAGTAGTTGGAGCATTTATTTATTTATTTATTTATTTATTTTCCAAATGAAACTCAAGTGCCATTCAAGTAGAAGTGGTTCGACAAATCAAAAGTTGCATAGATCAAAGATCACTCTAATTTAGGATAAACTAAAATATCAACCTAAGATCTGCAATGGGTTTCCGCTATCATCATTTTGAGAAGTGGAAAAAATATTTTTCAATTTTCTCATATTTCGGGTGATTCAAAATATTTTTTTTAGACACAAGAAGAAATCATTAAGTATTTTAATAATATCTACTAAGATTTAAATCCGAATCCCC
>JBDJHY010609216.1:0-26814 GCA_039654485.1 Withania somnifera | reverse complement strand
TAGGTGAGTTGAAAACCTTAGGTGAGGAAGTGTTCATTATTTTTCTTGAGAAATGGGTAATTATGTCCCCACTTCATCAATTTCCATAATTCTATCCAGTTCAGTTTTGATAAAATTCTTCTGGGGAGTTTTTCTAGGGCCAACTCCTTCGCTGTGATCGTGGAGTGGGCTCTATTATTTACAAGGGTTGCGATTTTGACATTGTTCCCTCGACTTTGTCTTCTTCCAATTTTTTACATGGGTTCTCAACACTAGAATGGGAATTGGTCAACTCTGTTGAACTTTGAGGCAGTTCTTCCTCCTATTTTGGATCTCATTCTTGATTGAGTTGAGTATCCTCATGGGATCGCATCTTAGGTTGATCATTGCACCATTTTTAAAACAAAGCCTGGTGCTTCGGGGTTAACTTTTCTGCTACGGTGAGCTGACGTTTTTTATTTTCAGATCTGGTCTCCTTGCTGTTTGTTATGGTGGGTGGGAACTTTGTTTGATTGTGCCCTACCTTGACCTCTACCACCTCGGCTGGAACAACCTCGTGCCATTGTCCTGCCACCACGATCTGCCCTTCATGTAATTTTTCTCCTTGTGTTAACCATCTTTTAAGATTTTTGAACTTTGATATTTTAAAAAAAGAATCTATACCTATCGGTCCCCATAGACGGTGCCAATTGATGAATCCCAAAAGATCACCAATAATCCTACTATAAAATCTACCTTACAATTCCGAGCAACAATAATGATTCTTGGATAAACACCTGCAAAACAAAGCCTAGGGTGGTCTCCGGGGTAGTTCTCCGATGCTTAAGTTAACAAAGAGTTTTTAGGAGAGAATACCAATAATATTTTAGAGTAGTATATTGAGCTTACCTTTTCCTTTCAACTATACGAGTTTTTATAGCCAATTCTTGTAACAGCTACATTAGTGGGTACTGTAAGTGGGGAATAACTTCTACGGTGGTTATTGCCACTTTCTTTGTAACTGTTGTTGCCTCTTTAGTGGGGAATGATTCCCTCAACATTTGTTACTATGTGAATGGAAAAATGAGTGTCAAATGGATTTTTTGGATATAAAGTGATATCTGACGATGCTGCCTGCTATAGCTATACCGAAGCCAGGAGAAACCTTATATCTCTACCTAGCAGCAGTAGGGGAAGTGATCAACGCTGTTCTTGTCAAGGAAGAAGGGGGAGCTCAGAAACTAGTCTACTACGTCAGTCTATCTCTACACGGAGCTGAAGCAAGATAGTTCCCCACTAAAAAAATGGTGCTAGCACTGATAACGACAGCTAGAGACTTTTTCCATACTTCCAAGCACACTTCATTTGTATGCTAATAGATGTA
This sequence comes from Withania somnifera, assembly GCA_039654485.1. NCBI lineage: Eukaryota > Viridiplantae > Streptophyta > Magnoliopsida > Solanales > Solanaceae > Withania > Withania somnifera. The sequence goes on along the minus strand of JBDJHY010609216.1, from coordinate 25,472 downwards.
CCTTGGAAACAGAGAGTGCTGAAACTAGAAGCATCAAGGCGACTGATGAAGTAGGAAGTCAAGCACGGAGAGCATGAAATTGACTTCCAATCTCAGAAAGCTATGAAAGTCCAGGCATAGATTTCTAGGTAAAGATACATAAATCTACCTCAAGGGCAACAGAATCGCCTGTGAAGGAGGCTGAAGTGGACAAGGAACCCGAAACACATAGTGACACTTTCGTCATGTATGTAGATGGTGCCTTTAGTGAAGATGGTAGTGGGGCTGGGATTCTACTCCAAAGACCTGAGGGGACTGAGATGGCATACGCATTGTGTTTCACCTTTAGAACAACAAATAATATGGTAGAATATGAAGCGTTGGTAGCAAGTCTCTGCTTAGCTCTATAGATGAAGATAAAGTCACTCTCAGTCTTCAGCGATTCAAAAATCGTGGTTAATTAGGTAAAGGGAACTTATGAAACAAAAGATGCCTAACTGAAAAAATACCTGGAGGTAGTAAAGGGGCTTCTAGGAAAATTCTCCTACTTTCAGATAGCTAAGATCCCCTGAGGAGAAAACATGAGAGCAGATGTACGCGCAAGTTGGCATCATCCAAAGAATGAAGATAAATTCAAAAGATGCTAATTGAGGAGATCCACCACCCAAGTATCCATGAAGGTTAGTATTTCTATGGTAGACGAGGTGAGTGACAGCTGGATGACCCCAATAATAAAATACCTCACATTGGGAGAAAACCCGCTTGACCTGGATAAGGCGAGGAAACTTTGGCTCAAAGCCCCCAAGTACGTGTTGGAAAATGAAATCCGTAATAAGAGATCCTTTTTGTAGCCTTTGCTGAGGTGTGTAGGGCCAGTTCAAGCTAATTACATAACACGGGAAATCCACGATGGTTCATGTGGTAGTTACTTAGGTGTAAGGGGATTGGCAAAAAAGATCCTGAGATGGAGCTATTACTGGCCCAATTAATTCCAGGAGACACATGACTACATCCAAAAGTGTCCAGAGTGGCAGTTCCATGCGCCAATAGCTAGATAATCCCAAATCTCGATGTAGAGTGCCTGGTGCTTTGCCCAATTCTGAATCGACATCATGGGACCATTTCTTGAAGCTCTAGGAAGAGTAAAGTTTCTAGTTGTATCAATAGACTACTTCACTAAATGGGTAGAGGTAGAGGCAGAACCCTTAGCCACAATCATGGGAAAAAAGATTCTGAACTTCATATGGAGAAATATTGTTCGCCGATTTGGGATACCAAAGAAAATTATCTCGAATTATAGGAAGCATTTTGTAGACGAACAGTTCAAATTATGGTCCGAAGAGATGAAAATAACTTAACAATTTACCTCAACAGTGCACCCTTAGGCGAACGGGCAAGTTGAGGTCACAAACAGGACACTGCTACATGGCTTGAAAATAAGTCTAGACAAAGCTAAGGGAGATTGGGTGAAAAATGTATCTAATTTCCTATGGGAAAATAGGATAACCTCAAGAACACCAAATGGGGAAACCGAGTTCAACCTTACATACAGAATGGAAGAAGTGATCCCAGCATAAATAGGGGTGCCCTGCCCGAGGTCCTTACTCTATGCTAAATGAGGAAATGAAGAAGAGCTCAAGATGAACCTTGACCTCCTGGAGGAGAGAAGAGAGATGACATTTATTTTTGATGTAAGGTACAAACAAGCTATGGCTAAATACTATAACGACAGGGTAAAAAAATACCCAATTTAGCCTAGACCAATATTTCTTGAGATAAAACAAAGCCAGCAAAGATGAAAAGATGGGAAAGCTTGAGGAAAAACTGGAAGGCCCTTATCAGATAATTGAGGCTTTAACACAGGAAGCTACAAATTGTCAAGACTAGATGGTACTAAAATACCCAGAAATTGGCAGCTAAGTAATTTATGAAGATTTCATCAGTAATGTATGATTAAAATTATGTCTGTTTCTTATGATTATCCTTTCTTACGTTTAGTTCTTGTAATTGTCAAATTTTTACGACTATTAACCGATCTAAAATAACATGGGGAAAATGCCAGCCTAGAAAAGTCCATGCAAAAATTATAAAGTAAATCGATCTCAGGGACCACCCTGAGTTCGGTTCGGCCAAAGCCCCGTAAATCATGAATTAACTCTACCTTAGGGACCACCCTTAGCTCATTTTGTCCAAGCTCCACAGATTATGAATTAAATCAACCTCAGGTGTAAGAGTTTGGTTCGGCAGAATATCACAAAATTATGAGATAAATCAACCTTAGATATTAGAGCTCGGTTCGATAAAGCACCGCTAAATTATAAACTAAATCGACCTTATCTATGAGAGCTCGGTTTGGCAGAGTGCCATTAAATTAGAAATTAAATCGATCTCATCTGTGAGAGGTCAGTTCGCCAAAATGTCACAAAAAACTCAAGTTAAATCAAACTCAGGTCAGTTTGGCCAAGCGCTGCATAATTACTGCTATAGGAAGATACATAAAAGGAATACGCTAACATGAAACAAAAGAAAGAATACCATAAAAAATAGGTATGCAAATAAAGTAATTTTATTTAATGTTGTACAATCATTTACATAAGAATGTTCCTACCTAACAAGGTAGACTGATACTTTATAAAAACTATTCTAACTCCTACGAACTCATTAGGACCGAGTTGGCTACTATGACCCGACTCATCCAATGTAGGTATGATGCCTAGAGAGGTAGCTAAGGAAGGATGTTTGTCGACGCATGCTGGCCTACAGGTTAAGTTGGAAATGCTGAGGTCTTTTCTTCACATCTTCATACATGGCTTGAACGTGGTCAAAGATGATTTTATTCGGTTGATAGCAAGGGGAACCTTCTTCATACATGGAAGTTATGCTGGCAAGGATAGTAGTTAGCTCATTAACCCGCTCCTCCACCTCGTCTAAGGAAAGTAATCCTCCTTCGATGAATAATATCTTCTCATATTCGCGCACTTGATCTTGGAGGCGACTCACCTCAGCTTCATGGTGGTTGAAGTCCATCTTGTGCTTAGTTTCTTTACATTTCTAATAAGCAACTGACTTCTCAGTACTACCCAAAAGTTTACAGACATCCCCTCGCAAAGCTTCTAGCTTTCAAGACAACTCTTCGTTCTCCTGCCTGAGCTATTTTCTCTAATTACTAGAGGCTCTCATCTTATTAACCAAACCCCAAAACTCGGCATTCTCAAACAGACGAGTTAAGAAATATTTGATGAATTCATTCTTAGTGTGGAGCTCCCTATTCCTTTCATGAAGGAGTCTTCGAAAGAAAAAGTTGTCCCTTTCCACTTGTTTAAGTGTATAAGGGATAATTTTCTGAAAAGCAAAGAATGAAAGTGTTAGAAGTGGAAGGAAGCACGAAGTGAATTGAGAAAAAAGTTTCATTTTATTAATAAAGGCCTGGTAGGTCGAGATGATTACAAAAGGAAGAAAGAAGCCCTAAATCTAATTATCACCCAGGACCTATTCAACAGCCGAGATAGGCTCTATCTCTGCAAGGGGCTCAATAGTTAGAGTAGAGACAAGGTCTTCAATGGGAGAGCTCAGAGGGACCTTGGGGATGGATGGTTGCTTCTCAGCATGTGGCATGCCTCTAGCTGCTAGAAACCTGGATTTCAGGGTCGACATCCTCAGTACATGCCCTTTAATCCTCCACTAATAGATAAGTGGGGTTCTGAGTGATGAACTGGATCAATTGGATCTCAAGGCTATCCAGAAATGCCTTGATGAAGTCCTTAGTCACTCAATCCTCAACCTTGGAGTCATAACCGAAGCACTTATTTCGGATGGGCAGATTTGGGTATGCCTTGGCTACCTCGTCCAGTACTACGGCCCTGATGGCAGTGACCTGGGACTCACTCATAGAAGAGATACTGGTAGTTTTGAAATGCTTAAGTTACCTGGGATTCTTGTCATATAACGTGTTTGACGTCATCTATCAAGTTCGTGGACAGTAAATTTAAAAAATAGGCATATTTGCGGTCAGATGGACACATTCATGTGAATAGCTTTAATCATTCTTTCCGTTGGCGTAGAGAAAAATTTAGCTCAGTTTTTACTTCTTACTAGAATTGTTAGCTGTGTGCCAAATTAGAATTGTGGGTCACTGTTTTTTTCTCTTGGTTCACAAAAAAGGACAGCAACATAGCTTGTATGTTATTTGAATTTTTTCTAAGAGTAGAATTACCCTTGGGTCGATGTTTCTGCTCCTTGCTTTCCAAACTAGTGTTCATTTTCACCTACACGCTGAAGCAACCTCAAGGCATTTATTTGTTTTTCTAATAGTCAAAAAATGATATCCTAATATACTATAAAAAATTCAAAAGCATGAAATTATAAACTAAAAACACATAAAGAAAAAATTTAAAATTTACTACCATCAAATTACCACTTATCCCACCATTTTGAATACTTGACCCCTATTCCAACATCAAACAAGACGTTCTTTGGATTGTATGGGATGATGGGAAAATGATGAAAAGTTCAAGGTTTGAATATAGAATCTTGCAGTTCTTTGCCTTTAAACATGGAACAACACTTTGTTTCCTTGGAATAGTGAACTTCAACACAATCAAACCTTCGTCAACATCTCCCAGATATTCTAAAGGCTTGGATATTCATTTTCATCATCCTTGTCCAAGCGCAATGTTAAAACAAGGGTATGAATACCCTCTAGGGAGCATGAATGGCGAAGTTAATTCATTTTGGGAAACTATGTGCCTATTGTACTAGAGGCAGCAACCATTAATTGTGGACCTTTCTTTGGACATCTAGTATTATCTCCTTAATTTGGCATCTTGAATGATTATTGAGCTGGATGATTTGCAGATCCCCATCAACTCGTAATAATCAATCCTTTCTTCCTCCTCCATAGGAATCAACTCCTAATCAACATCTAAAACCCATTGGTGTTGAACAACAAAATCATCAATTTGAGCTTTCAATTTGGCATCCAAGTTGTAGATGCCAATTTCAAGTAGTACCACATTTTGGCACAACTCCACATTCCTTTTGAATCAATATCCCAATACTTTTGAAATTCCATAAAGAAAATCCTCTTATATCCTTTACCATTCTAGGCTCACAATGTCCAATTTGTCAAGTCCTTCATGAAGAGTAAAAGACCCCGTGGCACTTGAATACCTATCATAGGAACTAGATGGTGAACTTATTTTTCTCCCGGTGGAATTTTAGAAATTTTCTCAACGTAAGGGCATGGTCTTCATAGACTTTTTCAGAATTTCCACCATTAAATTCATTTATAAATCAAGATGCCATTTAACACATAGAAAATAAAAAGAATAAAAGCATAATCAAAACTACACTAAAACTACCAAAAATATGAACACATTATCACGACCAAAATTTTAGGTCATGATGGTGTTTACAACCCGCCTATAGAAAAGCCTATCCCTATATCCTGGAGCTACTCGCAATGGGCGATAACCGCTCACAACCACAAACAAGGAATAAAATAATTGAAATAGCTAACAACAAATGCCAGGACAAATATATAAAACCCAACCCAAAATTAGGTGTCAATGGCATACAGAGCTACAAATTAGAATAACCAAAAGAGATATGTTTATACATAGACAAGCTCATATAAAAATAATACTATACAAGGCCTACCATGGAACAAATAAAGCAGGATATAATAGATAGAAGCCACAATCAGCTCGAACACTAAAGCTTACCGTAGTCTCTGCAAGACGACAATCTACCTAGCATGATCTCATCGTCTCTAATAACCCTTACCAATATCTATACCATGAAAATGGAATAAAGTACAGTATGAGTACAAAAACACGGGTACCAGTAGGCATCATAGGACGACTGGGCTAAAGTAAAGTACAAGTAAAGTAATGGTGAGGAAAGTAAAATAGCTCAATAAGAGCAGGTAAAGTAGAATAAAAAAATATGTAGAAAGAGTTGGTAACAGTAACAGATACTAACTACTCATAAAATAAAGGAAAATTACAGAACCTAAGCAAGTAAGCCTATGTAAGACCATTGCACAGGAGAATATAACTACCTCCTAGTAGTGAAACTGATCCATAGAAAGCGTACCTGGACTCCAACAGTGTATACAAGTATCGAAACAAAAATAGAAACGTAAAAATGGGTGTAACTATAAGTAAGGTAAAGAGCTAATACAACCATATATCCCCCCTTAAGAACACTGAGTATAATAGAAAGAAAGCATACAAAACCTACCTAACGACCCATCCCTCCGGTAGGTACAATCAATATAAATAAGAATTCATTTTGACTTGCCCCTAAGCCTTCCAAGTACAGCCAATGAGAATAGAACGAATGCACGGGGGTGGGAAAATTAAACAAGGACATTGGCATCTCCAACCGGGAGGCCGTGCTTCATAATCAATAGCGGGGTCCCAACCTAAGAGGTTCGTAAATCAATATCAACAGTGGGGTCGTGCCTCAAAAGTATGTGCCTCACTATAAATAGTAGGACCCATGCCTCGAAGGCTCGCACCTCAATATCAACAGTAGGGGTTGTGCCCCAGAGGTCTGCGCCTCAATATCAGTAGTGAGGGCCATGCCCCGAAGGTCTGCGCCTCAATGTCAAAAATAGGGGCCGCGCCCTAGAGGTACTACCTCAAAATCAATAGTGGAGATGTGCCTCAGGATGTTCACCCCTCAAATCAATATATAAATCTGGGTCATACCCCTTAGTACCAAAGATAGAACCCCGTGATAGTCATAGATTTATTTTCAAAATAACATCATACCTCTAGTTGGTCATGATATAAGTATACATATAAGTAAGGAAACCTCTTTCAGTTATTAAACCAGTAAATCTTTCTAGTTTTAGTTAAACCTGATAAGACTCCCCTTAGCATAGTCTCAGCCTCTGCCCATGCATATCCTACCGGAGATCAATATCTAAAGTGCATGGAAGTAGTACAACAATAATAAAGAAATTTACATCACACTAGGATTGGCCAGAGGCCACTAGCTAAGAAGTTATCTTGCTTACCAAATCTCTTCATGGACCAACATAACCATTAGGGTCCAAAGCTACCCACGACAAGTCTAGGACATCCACACCTAATCCAACTTCCTCTATGTCCCTCCACAAACCCCCGAAGGCAGGTAAATAAGAGAAAAATAAAAAAAGTGGGGCTTCCAACTAAATAACCATCTGTTACAATTTGGCACACAACACAAATATCTACAATAGACCAGTATAAAGAAATGTAAGCTTAGCCTAACTGTGTGTTGGTGAAAAATCCTTGAAAAGGGCACAACATGGGCCTGAAGCTCTGAATATGCTCGAATTGGCTAAAGACTATCAAATTATATGCCTAGGGGTCAAAATATGAAAAATGAAACCTATATTAACAAGTTCAATTCGAGTAGGAAAATGGGCCCAAAATGCGGCCGACGGGCCCCATAGACTGGAAAAATAATTCAAAGGCAGTAACACATAGAGTCCAGCTCAAGGAGCACATGGTACGAAGTTGAGCTTAATATGGTAAAGAATGAAAGAGAATTTGAGCTCAGAAAGTCTAGGAAAATAAGCATTTTCACCATGGAAGAAAAGAGTGAGTGAAAGGAAATTACCCAAAGAAAACACGAGAAAGATGGCCAACAAAGCTTCCCAAACAACTACGAACACTTTTATCTCTTAAATAAAGCAATAACTCAGTTGGTTCTCTATTCAATGGAGGAAAAAGGAGTGAAAGCGAAGAAATGAAGGAAGAGGAAATATTTATAGACTGGCAGTGGGATAGCCGTAGGGGCGAACCCGTTAGGCGCTAGAGCGATCCCGTTAAGGAGGAGAAAAGGCCACTGAGGTGACCCTGACCTGACACCAAGGGTAAAGGAAAAGGATGTAGAGGAAATATCATTATGGCGGAGGAGGAATCATAGAAGCGACCCCTTTCCCTCAGGACAACCTTTACAAGAGCAAACTTTTGTCCACAAAGGCAACATCGCAGTGGCGACCAGAATCCACCAAGGTGGTCTATGCCTGCAACTCTCAAGAGCTAAAACTAAACACTTGAGGGGCCTAGAACGAGAATTCCAAGATCAATTTTAGAAAAACAAATATGCACACAACATGGAAACGACATTTAAGACTCAACGGAATAGCTGAAACAACTAAAGGAGGTCTTTCGAGAAAAAAGAATCCCCAAACCAAACTAATTAAAAAGGTCAACTTTCTAACCTTTATATAAATACCCTCAAAAAAAGCCCGGACACCTCTGAAAGCGTACTAATGAACCAACTAGCCTAAAGTCATCATTTTGGAGCTGACGAAAGTTTTCGAATTATGATGCTCCAATCACCAAAATCCATCCTAGGCTCCAAAATAAACTCTGGCTAAACTGAATTTCCACAAAATACCTCATACTCAAAATGATAACCCCTACACATGAACTAAAGGTCCAACTAGACCAAAGTCGGTGTTCCAGAGATAATGAAACTGTCAGAATCTAATTCCAAGTGCGTTTACAAAGAATTCACTCTCAAGTTCCACTATACACGTTTGAGTCTTCAAAATAGAAAAACTGAGATAACATGCTAGAACTGCAAGGAAAAAACTAACGATCCCACCAAGTCATAAGTATCTTAGGAAAGCTAACAGTAAGCTCTACGCACTAAAGAAACTAAAAGGCAAGTAAATGACTACACAAATCATTACAACATTAACTACTAAATAGGACTTTCATTTATGAAAGAAAGGAAAGAGTAGTACTATAAGGTGTGAAAAGATGTGAATACTGGGCTTGCATGTCATACCCTGTCTCCCAGGTTGCCTTCTAGACTGGTCGATGTGCCCAAATAACCTTCACATCGGAGTATCTACGGATCTGAGTCGCCACACATCCCTTTCTATAATAGCCTCTGGCTCCTCAACATAAGTCAACCTATCATTAATCTACACAGACTCTTGGCAAAGCACATAGGATGGGTCAGACACATATCATAAAAACATCTATACATGAAATACTGAATGGACAACATGTAATTCTAGAGATAAGGAAATCCTATAAGAAACACCTCCAACCCTCTACGTGATCTCATAGGGCCTATAAACCTGGAAATAAGCTTACTCCATCTACCAAACCTCATAACTCCCTTCATAGGGAACTCTTGGAGGAAAGCCATATCACTAATGCTGAACTCTAGGGGCCGAAGTCTATGATCCGTATAGGACTTTTATCTTTTCTACACATTCCAAAGAATATCCTTAGTAACTCTAACCCTGTCCATGGTATCACAAAGACAATCAAAACTCTGGGGTGAAAGCTCTCTACCCTAAAACCAACCAATAGGCGATCTACAACACCTACCATACAACGTATCAAAAGGCGCCATCTGAATGCTGGAATGATAACTTTTATTATATGAAAACTCTTCTAAAGCCAAATGTTTATCCCATCTACCATATAAATCAAAGCACAAGCCTGCAATATATCTTGAAGTACTTGAATAGTCCTCTCATGAAAAGTTGTACTCAAGAAAACCTCAGTACCCATCTCTCTTTACACCAACCTCTAGATCGTGAGGTAATATGCATGCCTCGATCAAATATAATGAAAATCAGTATCTGATAATACCTAACAACCTCACGAACATACAACTCATCTAGTTTATTCATAGTCTAGGATAAGTGTGTTAGTAGGAAGTGATCCGATTTGGTCAGTTGATCCATGATGATCCAAATACAATCATATCCTCTAGATGTGCTGGAAAGTCCAGAAATAAAGTCCATAGTAATCCGCTCCAACTTCCACTCAGGAATAAGAAGTCTTTGAAGCTCCCCACCTGGCATCAAGTGGTCGAACTTTACCTATTGATAGTTCAAACACCAAGACAGAAAGGACGTTATTATTCTCCTCATAGCTTGCCACAGTAATGTTTCCTCAAACAGTACATCCTCGTGGTACCCTAATGGATATAGTATATAGAGTAATGAACCTCATGTAACAAAGTCTCAATCAACTCATCAACTCTCAAAAAAACCAAGTGATCATGAACCCACAACATACCATCAAAATCTATTGTGGCCTAACTAAAATAACCTCTCAAAACTCCCTCACATCTAAACAAGATAGGGATCCTTATACTGGCGATGCCAAAACTGCCTCAACATGGGAATCAACCCACTATAGTGCTGAATATCCAATATAACCAACATATTGGCAAAGGACTGAATATCCAGAGCCAATGGCCTCATAGAAGAAAAAATAGAAGCTAGGCTACCCATACTCACTGCCTTTCGGATCAAGGCATCTACAAGCATATTAGCCTTTCCTGGATAATATAGGATACTAAAGTCATAGTCCTTCAAGATCTCAAGCAACCTCCGCTATCTTAGGTTAAGCTCCATATAACTTAGGATATATTGCAAGCTACGATGATCAGTCTAAACCTCAAAATGGATGCCATAAAGATAGTTTCTCTAGATCTTAAGCGTGTAAACCAAAACAACCAACTCAAAGTCATAGGTGAGGTAGTTTCACTTGTGATCGTTTAGCTACCTTGGTGCATAAGATATGACATGACCTTACTGCATCAAAACAGATCCTAATCCAATACCCAAAGCTTCAAAATACACCGTATAGGGCTGGTCCTCGACGTACAAGGCAAGAACTGGGGAGATAGTCAGAAACTCCTTTAGCCACAGAAAGCTATACTCATACTTAGTTGACCACTGGAAGGACACATCTTTCCACATCAATCTAGTCAAAGGAGCTGCGATAGATGAAAAACCCTAAACAAACCGATGACAGTACCTAGATAACCTAAGGAAACTGTGAATCTCTTTGAGAGTAGTAGGTCGAGGCCAATAACAGACTAGGTCCACCTTGGACAAAAGAATACTAATGCCAGTCCCTAATACCACATGGCCCAGAAACATAACAGAATCGAGATAAAACTCATACTTTGAGAACTTGACATAGAGCTGCTTAGTCCTTAAAGTCTGTAGCACACCCTCAGGTGCTCCTCGTGCTCTACTCAACTCCGGTAGTAAGCCAATATGTCATTGACGAACACGATCACAAGGATGTCTAAACAGGGCTTGAATACACAAGTCATCAAAGGGTAATTAGTCATCCCAAATGACATCAACGGAAACTCATAATGCCCTTATCTAATTTAAAAAGTTGTCTTCAGGACATCCTTAGCCCAAATCCTCAACTGATGGCAGCCGGATCTCAAATCAATCTCAGAGAGCACTGTGGCACCTTGTAGCTGGTTGAGTAATTCATCAGTACATAACAGGGTCTACTTATTCTTAAGAGTCACCCTTTTCAGCTTCCTATAATCAATGCATATCCGCAATGACACGTCTATTTTATAAAACAACACTGGGGAACCCCATGGAGACATACTAGGATGGATAAAAACCCAATCAACCAAATCCTACAACTGAAAATTCATCTCCCTAAGCTCTGTTCGGGCCAGTAAGGTAATGGACGATGGAAGTAGTCTAGGTAACTGGCTCAACCTCAATGGAAAAATCAATATCACATTTAGTAGGGGGTGGGGTAAATCTATAGGAAATGCATCCATGAACTCACAAACTAATAGCACAGACTCAGGGGAGGGACGATCAACACTAACATCTCTAATATGGGTCAAGTAAGCATGAAAACCTCAGGTAATGAGCCTATGGTCGTGATAACAAGAAATAACTGAATAAAGGAATGGCTAGTGGGACCACACTACACTACTAAGGGTACACCCGACACAGACTAGTTCATGGTCTTAGTATATCAATCTAGGACCACATGATAAGAGGATAACCAATCCATGCCCAAGATCACATCAAATCCAATATATGTAACTTAATTAGATTGTCTCGAGTGTCATATCCCTAAATAGTCATCAGACACGACCTATATACCCAATCAACCATTAGTGAGGCACCCACACGGATAGACACATTAAAGGGCATAGGTAACAACTCACTAAAACCACCCAACTGAGAGGAAAAATAAACAAATGCACAAGATAATATGGATCCAGGATCGAATACAGTCAAAATAGATTGCCTACAAAAAGTAACATTCTAGTGACAACAGCATCCGAGGCTTCAGATTCGGCCCTATCGATAATAGTATGGAGATGATGACGGCTCCCACCTTGATGTAGCTCAGTGCCTCTACCTCTAGATCCCCCTCTCTAGCCTCCTCCTCTAGATCCGCGAATACCTAGATGGCCACCTCTAGCCGGTGGTACTTCCTGTAGTGGTTGGGCAGGCAAGGTTGCGGTCTGAGTAGCCCTTCACCGAGGGAAATCTTTAGAAAAGTGGCCCTTATCTCCACAATCAAAGCAACCATATGTAAAATATATTTGGTAACAGTAGGAAATTCTCTGGCATAGTGACCCTCCCTTCCGCACTCGAAACAACCGCCCCCATCTAGCCTAACTTTAGTGACCCTCAATATTGCCGAATAAACCTTGAATTGGGTCCCTGTCAGAAGTCTGTAATGAGGCCTTGTAATGTCGTTGGCCAAGCCTCCCCTACCAAAATCTCTAACTATAGTCATAGACCCCGAGTAACTACCCTAGTGGCATTGTCTCTTCTCGTTTCCCCCTTGGGCTTGGCGAGCCAACTTCTCTATGCTGCGGGTATGATTGACGATATCTATGAAGTACCTCTATAGTATGAACATCCAATGAACCTAACCTCACAGGTCCAACATCAACCCATAAGCAAAGCGGTGAACCCAAAAATCACCAACATATCTATAAAGCTCAATAAATCATGCCTCATACTCAAAAACGGTCATAGTACCCTGGTATAAGCAGGTAAAATTAGCCTACAAGTCCTCTCATGTGCTATTGGGCATGTAGTGGTTCATGAAAGACTCTCAAAACTGTAACCAAGTCAGTGGGGCTGAACCTGGTAGCTAGAGATCTCTGAATACTCTCCACCAATGACTAGCGGCACCCCCAAGAAGATAAGAAGTGAAGTTCTCCTTGTGCATCTCCAACAACTACAAAGTCCTTAGAAACTCCTCACGGACTGTAATAAACTCATAAGGATCCTTCCTCTGTGCTCCAAATAACCTAGAGGGAGCAATCCTCAAGAAGTGGTTAAACATCTTCTTCACCTCAGAAGTTGGTATAGTAGGGCCTAGTAGAGATGCAATGATGGTCTCAACTAGCACGATAGGTGGTACTGGCTGTGCAAATGGGGCTATAGATACTGAGGTAGGTGATGCACCCTATACCACTCCTTGAGAAGATAATTATGGCCTATCCGTCTATGCCCCATCGAGTATCTAAATATCTTCCATAATAAGTCTCTAAATACATCAGCCGATGGCTACGTAAATATGGTGGTGTGTAGGAGATGTTTGCGGCTATGTAGTGGTTGGATTAGTAACAGTCAGTGGAGTATCCCCCACTACCCACTTTTGATCTACTAGGGCAAGGTCTTGATCTATTAATGACGCTCGTGTGTGCACTATCAGTGAAAGATTAAAGCCAAAGTGATTTTTTCAAGAACGGTACGAATATCAATGCACGATAAGAATCAACAAATGAAAACTTTCTTAAGGTACCCCATAGCCTCCTGAAGATTAGATACGAATGTCAACGCATCAATCTGCAGGACTCTATTAGGTAATATCTCCATCGCTAAAGAGATCGGTGAATCTAAGTTCTGATACCACTCCGTCAAGACCTAATTTTCAATTCATGATTACATCTACAACTCGCCCATAGACAAGCTTAAACTTACTTTTTGGAGCTATTCATAGTGGGAAATAATCACTCACAGCCACCAATAAGGAATAAAATAACTAAAATAGCTAACAAAAGAGGGCAGAAAAAATATATACAACTCATCCCAAAACCCATTGTCAATGGTACACGAAGCTACAAATCAGGGTAACCAAAAGAGATATATATACATATCGACAAGCTCCTATAAAATTAATACTACACAAGGCCTTCCATAAAATAAAATAAAACAAGCGACAATATCTAGAATCCATGATTAGTTCTAATACCAAAGCTCAATGTTGTCTCTGCAAGACAGCAATCTACCAAGCATGATCACTTCGTCTTCAATAACCCCTATCAGTATCTGCACCACAAAAATAGTACGAAAGTGCAGTATGAGTACCAAAACACGGGTACCCAATAAGCATCATATGACGACCAGGTTAAAGTAAAGTACAAGTAAAGTAATGATGAGGAAAGTAAACTAGGTCAATAAGAGCAGGTAAAATTAAATAAAACTATTTAGCAGCCAGAGTTGGTAATAGGGAAAATACTAAATACTCATAACATAAAATAAAATTTGCAGAACCTAAGTAAGTAGGCCTAGGCACGATTTTCGTACAGGAGTATCTAACTACCACCTAGTACTAAAAATGAACCCTGGAAAGCATACCTAGACTCCAGCTGAGTATACTAGTATCAAAGTGACAATTTGAAGGTAAAAATGGCTAAATAACGTAACTATAAATAAGATAAAGAGAAAATACAACCCAATGGACCCCATAACACCACAGAGTACAAAAATAAGAAATCATAAAAAACCTATCTAGAACCCTATACCATCGGTACGTACAATAAATACAAATAAGAACTCACCGTGACTTATCTCTTAAGCTTAAAAAATACAACCAATGCTAAATTGAATGAATGCACGGGGGTGTGAAAAGTAAACCATGACATTTCCATCTTGAACCGGGAGGTTGTACCTAATAATCAACAGTGGGGTTTGCACCCTAGAGGTGCACGCCTTAATATCAACAGCGGAGACCATGCCCCGGAGGTCCTCGCCTGAATACTAACAGTGGGAGCCGCACCTCAGAATCACTGTTGGGGCCGATCCCCAGGTGGTTCACACCACAGAAACAATATATATATAGGGGCCACGCACTTCAGTACCTAAGATAGAACCACGTGACAATCAAAGATTTATTTCAATTATATTCTAGAAATAGCGTCATACCACCAGGTGGTCGTGGAATAAGTATACATATATGTAAGAAAATGTCTTTTAGTTATTAAGATAGTAAGACTTTACAATGTTAGTTAAACCCGATAAAACTCCCCTTACCATTATCCCCGGCTGCCTCTATGCTTAACCTACCAGAGCTTAATATCTGAAATTCATGAATGCAACAAAACAATAATAAGGAAACATACAATGTACTACGATCAGCCAGATGCCACCAACTAAGGACTCATCTTGCTCAACAAGTCTCTTCATGGCCCAACACAAACACTACGGTCGACGACTGATCGATGCAAAGCTAAGATATCCACACGTAATCCAACACCTTTTACATCCCTTAGTAGGACCCCCAAAAGCGGGTAAATATGAAAAAATCAATAAAGTGGGGCTTCTAACATAATAACCATATTTCATAACTAGACACACCAGAAAAGTATTCTACAATAGACCATCCTAAAGAAAAGTAATCCTAGTCTACTAGGTGCCCGCAAAAGATCCTTAAAAAGTGTACAATATCAGCCTGAAGCTTCAAACAAGCCCGTATTTGCTCGAAATTGATAGATTATATATCTAGTAGTGAAAAGATAAAGAATGACACCCATATTTCCATGTGAAATTCGGGTTAGAAAGCGAGCCATGTGCCTCGAAAAATAATCCAAAGGAATCAGCACGTAGAGTCCAACTTAGGGAGCACATGGTACAAAGTTGAGCTCAAAGAGGTAAGGGATGAATGAGAATTTTTGCACACAAAGTCTAAGGAAAAATACATTTACGCCATGGAAGAAAAGTGTGAGTTAAGGGGAATTACCTGGAGAAAATGCGAGAAAGATGACCAATAAAGCTTCCCAAACAACTTGCAACACTTTTCTCTATTCAATAAAGTAATAAATCAGCTGGAGCTCTCTTCAATGGAGGAAAAATGAGTGAAAATGGAGAATAAAAGAGGAGGAAATATTTATGGACTTCCAATGACACAACTGCAGGGGAGAACTCGTTGGCTGTTGCAGCGATCCTGTTGTAGCGGGAAAAAGATGTTAGGCCTACGCTGGCCTCCCAGGCCTGGCATCATAGGGGAGAAGGAAAAGGATGCAGGGGCGGCATCGCTGTGGTGGAGGAAGGAGCGCAGGAGCGACCCTTCGCCCTCAGGGAAACCTTTGCCAGGGAGAACCCTTGTCTACTAGGGAGGCATTATAGGGGCGACCAGACCCCACCGAGGCGGTCTGTGTTTGCAACTCCTAATGCTAAAACCAAATACTCCAAGGGGATAAATATTCACACATCATGAAAATGATATTCGGTACTTAATGGAATCATCAAAACAACCAATAGAGGTCATTTGAGAGAAACAAACTGCAAAACAAAACCAATTAAAAGGATTAACTTTCTAACTTTCCACAAATACTCTAAGAATGAGACCAGACACCTCTGGAAGCTTACCAATGACCCAACTAGCCCAAATTATCATTTTAGAGTTGATGGAAGAATCAGAATTTCTATTCGATGCTACGATCACCAAAATCCATCCTAGGATCCTAAATGAACTCCACTTGAACAATTCTACAAAATAGCTCAAACTCAACATAAAAACCCTAGGACATGAACAAAAGGTTCAGGTATACCAAAGTCGGTGTTACAAAGTTAAATAAATTTTTAGAATCTTATTTTGAGTGCATTTACTATTATTTCACTCTCAAGTTCCACTATTTAAAGGTTAAGACTTCAAAATAGGAAAACTGAGATAACAGGTTATAGAACTGCTAAGGAACCAAACTAACGGTCCCAGCAAGTCATAAATGGCTTAGGGTAGGTAACAGAAAGCTCTAAACACTAATGAAACTAAAAGGAAAATATGACCACGTGGGTCATTATACATATAAACACAAATATAAATTGAAGCAACTAAGATTTAATTTTAAAACAAAGTCAATATGCTAAATTGTTCCCCGACAACAGTGCGATTTTGATAATGCTCAATTACACTCCTAAACTAATCTAAAAGTATATGAGGAAATGGTCAAAGAGTCATTACCCAACTTATTATGTAGGGGTCAAATCCATGAGAAATAATGAAAGACAATAAAGTAAGAGAAAAAATTAATACACAAGTACTTTGACTCAAATAGGTCTAGCACATAAAGGTAAATATATATATTAAAGGGTGGGATAAGAAGAAAATACAAATATGAACAAGGGGTTGATCAATGGCCTGATAAACCAAAAAGGAAAACAAGAAAAAATAAGGACATATTCTACCAATAATCCATTATACTAACCTAAACACTATATTAATTACAACTGGATTTAGATATTATCCTTGGAATCTAATGCATTACTAGCTTCTTGCAAACACTAGCAGACCATCCATTGGCTATTCTATCGAATTGGTCTTATACAAACCAATTTAGGCTATGCTATGACTTTTGCTCAAATCATTAAAAGGGGTTATCCCCAAATCATGCTAAATTAATTTCCCAACGTTAATTAACTCTTTCAAGATAAATCAAAGTAATCCTAGTTGAAAATAACTCAAGCTCAACCATGAATATGGGTAAGTGTTAGGGTTAGACACTTTCTTTGGAAAACACTTAAGCACATAAATACTTTAGATCTATAAAACTCAAATAATAATCAAAAAGTATATAATTTATATAAAAGCAAGAGATAGATTCAAAACCAACATTCTTGAATAAATATTAAAATATTATAAGCAAGAAATAGATATTATGCACTAAAAATATATAATAAAAATTAGGGAAGAAGAAATGGGTACAAATAAAAAATGGTTTACATCCAAAATCATCAATCCAAAGCGTAATTTTCTTGTCCTCAAGGAGTACGAGAGAAACCAAGAATTTTTTTTTTTGACACCAATTTCCAATTGATTATGAGAAATTAGGGATGAGTAGAGCTTTTGTGGGATTTTGGGATCAAAACACAAAATTCTAGAATTGTCCTCAAGTAGACAAGTCTCACTTCTTCGTGTTTGTAGTTAGTTGACTGCATTCGTAGAGCTTTGACTATTTTCCTTCACCTCATTCATAGCTAGTCTACCACATTTATGGAGATTTGTTGACTTTGATTGACCATGTTCGCGGTCCTCTATCCACATTTTTTTGGAGAAGGATTGCAGGCAGTTATGAAATTGTTTTTATTTTGTGTATTTTGTTATGCCTTTTAGTCTCTTTTATCCAAAGTGCCTTTTCATCGAACCATAATTGAAAATTATAAAAGCATAAAGCAGGCTTGTATGATGATTAAACACCTCAAAATAATAGCAAATACGACCATAAAAAGTTGTAATCTCACCACTGATTATATTATATTGTATTATATTATATTGTTCCCTTATTTACTTATCTAACTTAGTAAGTGGGAGCTCTAGTTATGTTTTTTGTTATTTTTTTTTGTTAATTATACTTGTTGTGCATTTCCTTAATAGTGTATTGGACGTATACTTACTTGCTTTATTAGCTATACTTTTGAATTATAGATACTAGATGTTCCTTGGCACCTGTTGTTAATTGTAGTTATATTTCTTAATATTTCATTGCTTTACTTACATATAATAACCTGATATTGCTTTTCTTCACTCGTTACTTTACATATGCTTTATCTGAGTCCAGTTGTGCTATGATTCCTACGAGGTACCTTTGTTTGGTACTCATACTACACTTTTTCATCCTTTTTCATGGCGTAGATCTTGGTATGGGTCATCAGATTGGAGAAGACTTTTATTGGTAGAGTGGAATGAAAAATGACATAGCTGAATACTTTGCTAAGTGTCCTTACATTCAACAAGAGAAGATTGAACATCATAGATCTATAGGAGATTTATAGAGTTTGGGGGTTCTAGTATAGAAGTGGGAAGTGATCAATATAGACTTCACCAGCCTACCAGGTACCCAAAAACATGATTCTATATGGGTGATAGTTGATTTATTGACTAAGTCATCCCACTTCTTTCCAGTTCACACTAGCTATTTGGGGCCAAGAAATATAGGAGGACTTACCTCCACCAGATTGTCAACATGCATGGGTTGCCTTTGTCTATTATTTTAGATCATGGAATGCAGTTTTTGAGATCACTCCAGAGGGGTCTTGGTTCCCAAGATCTACTTAGTACAACATTTAATCCACAGACAGATGGTCCGTAAGAGGACCATTTAGATATTAGAGGATATGCCGAGGGCTAGCACAATAGACTTCAAGATCAATTAGGTTGATCATTTTCCTTTGGTAGAGTTTACATACAATAAAAACTATCACTCTACTATTCAAATATCCCTATTTGAGGCTTTGTATGAAAGGATATATAGATCTCTGATTGGATAGTTTTAGGTAGGTGAGGCAGTGAAGGTAGGGCCAAAGCTTGTTCATGATATAGTGCAGAAGGTTTAAATTATCAGGAAGAGATTGAGGACATCACAGAGTAGACAGAGATCCTATGTAGATTTGGTTAGCAAGGAAAGCTTAGTTCATGTTTTATCAGATCATATCAAATATTGAGGATGGTTGGCAATGTTACCTATTAGTTAGACCTTCTAGAAGAGCTAGAAGAAGTCCATCCATTTTCTCATGTATCTTTGTTGAGAATGTGCATGAGTGATCCGTCCTAATTAGTTTCGATTGATAGTATAAATGTAAGAGATATCTTAACCTATGAGGAAGTCCAAGTATAAATATTATACCAACAGGTCTATAGATTAAGAAATTTCTCTATGGTGGAATCAGTCAGTTGAGGGAGCTACCTGGGAAGTTGAGACAAATATGATGAATAGATACTTGTACTTCTTTCCACCTAGTTCAAGTTTAGTCTGAGGTAATAACATCTCTATTCAGATGTTATTCCAAGTGGCAGATGCATGTATCATGTAGAATGTAATATTATATATTTCATGAGTCCCATAGTGTATATTCATGCTTTATTATAGATTTCATAGTAATATTCAGTTGCATGAATGTCAGTTGAGTTTATTGAGAAGCCTATTCATGGTGTTTTCAGCTTTGTGATGTGTCAGAAAAATTTTGTATTCATTCTGTCAGTTTTGTATCTATTTCGCCTATCGTTATTTTGAATTTTTCTTTAAGGATGAATGATATCAAGGGTAGATATTATTACACCTTGAAATTCAGAATAGCCCATGTTCTAGCTATATAATAGAAGTAGAAAATTTTCTCAAAATTCTGTATTATTCATCGTTCTATGAGGCAATTAATGGAATGTAGAAGGGTTTGACGGTCCATCATTTTCTATGTGGACTTGACCCAAAGTTTCAAGTAGCTAAGATAAATTTTCAAGTTTCTACGGATCGTTTGATGGAACATAAACTAGTTTATTGATCCGTAACTTATGTTGTTATTGGTTTTGAGTAGACAAACTTTTTGGGACTAATTTTCATGGACCAATTGGCAGTCCATCAACCCGACAATAAATATGGCCCAGATTAATTTTTTAACCATTTTTCTTAGGGATGTTTTGGACATTTTCCCTCCTTTATGACATAATCTATGTATTTTTTATTTGATTTAAAGAGGTATAGATAACCAAATCCTTTATTTCCTCATTATTAATTCATTCTTCAGACATAGAGTAAAATATGAAAATTTTAGATAGAGGTAAATTGCAAAATTTTCTTTTCCCTTATTGACTCTCTTGTAGATACAATCAACTCTCATTGTAGTTTAAAGAATAGAGAACTGTGCAGAAAGGAAAATGTACACACAATATTTTTATACTAGTTAGGGATCAAAATAAGCCTTAATCCAGCCCACTTGGGTTGCGAGTGTGTTACACTATTTTGCTCCATCCTCCACTTAATGTTGAATAACTCAGTGGTACAATTCAACACCAATGATTGAATCTGATTAAGAACTCAATTTCCACAATCCAAAGCCTATAAAAGAACCTAGCCTCACACTACTAAGTCTATTAGGATCTCATCAAGTACACAAGAACTATTGAGTCTGTTAGGAGCTCAACATACCACACAATCTACTGAATTTGTTAGGAGCTCATCATACACACACAATCCACTAAGTCTGCTAGGAGATCAGTGAACACACAAGGATATTATTGAGTTTGTTTTAATTCAGTTTGATCACAATGAATACTGAGTCTGTTAGGATCATTAAACACTTTAATTTGATGTTAAGTCTCACTCAACTTTTTCCTTCCTTTATTTTTTATCTAAACTTGTTTACACTAAGTGAAATAATTCCTATTAAAAGTAAAAAAAAGAAAAAAAAAATAGTTTAGTGGACTTTTTGAGAATACTTCTCCTCTTGAAGACTAGTCCCTTATATAGATATGGGCACTATCTATTACAATCCAAGGGTATTGATCCTTGAAAAGGGTTTAAGAGGGCGGACTCTTTTCCAATAATAAAGGAGCATTGTATTAATAACTCTTTTTATTTTCTTGATCGTTTGATTCATTGGTAGTAGAAAGAATGATTCATTCCCAACCATTTGAAAGTAGTAAGAATGCATTCTTTAAGAAGATAGTCATTTAGATACTTGATGGTAATAAATTATCATTAGCTTTCAAGATACTGTCCTTTTCAAGTTATCTGTATCGTCATAAATGTCTGACAACTTCCTACAGTTTAAATTCTCATGTTTTATCCAATATTTTCCAATTAATAAAATGTGGCGTGTTTTATTTTGATTTAGAACTTATTTATGTATTCCCTAATTTGGTCGTTATTTTTGAAATTAGAACACTAAAGTTATCCCTCTTTTTATGCGGCACAACAATAATTCATAGTAGTTAACTTTCCTATATTTCAGAACATCCCCTGCCTTTGTGGCAACCTTCATTTTGTGTTCCAAGTTCTCCAGCATCTATGCAAACCAGTCATATTTTAGCCATATTTTTCTCCCCCATTGGGATCAATCAAAAGGTTTGGGAGCAGGCATAATAAGTATTAGATAAAAAAGGATGGGAAAAAAATTCCAAAAGACTCCTTTAGAAATCAAAACCTTTCTTGAAGAAGGGGTTTTGTGAAGAAATAAGCAAGCTACAAATCAATCCTAGAAAATACTAGTTCAACATCTTGTTTTTTAAAATGATTCTTAATGAAGTAGTGTTTATCATTTATATTCTTAGCTCTAGAATGACAAACCAATTTTTTTAAAAATAAATGGAATTAAAGTTATCATAAAATATTTTAACAAGCTTGAAAGGTATCTCATAATAACTTAGTTGATTTATCATCCGTAATATCTATATAGAGTATTGTCCAGTAGAAATATATTCAACTTTGGTAGTAGATAGAGATACACAATTTTGTTTCTTACTTTTCCATGAAACAAGAGATTTTCCAAGTAATTGACAACATCCACTAGTAGTTTGTCTATCATCTTTACTTCCTGGAAAGTCAACATCAGAGTATCCTTCAAGGGTAAAAGATGTATCCTTTATATAAAAAAGTCCATAACAGTTGTTCTAACAAGATAACTGTTGATTCTTTTGACAAATTTTAGATGAGAATCTTTAGGAATAGATTGAAATCGATCACATTTACATATACTACATAAAATATTAGGACGACTAGCAGTTAAATATACGAGAGATATTATCATACATCTATACATGGTTTCATCAACTGTTTTACCTTCTTCATCTACTTAGAGTATGGATGTGATGTTCACTGTGTTCCAGGATATTTAACATTTGCCATCCCATACTTGTTGATGAGTTCCCTAACATACTTACTTGGGAAATGAATGTTCCTTCATTTGATTGCATTATTTTCAATACTAGAAAGAATATTGATTTTTCCCTAATGCTCATCTCAAATACTCCTTGCATTAGCTCCTACCAAATATAATATCATCTATATAGATTTGCACAATCAAATTATCAGATGAAGTTTTCTAATGAATATATTTTTATCAATTTTTCCACTAGTGAATCCATGATTTATTAAAAATGTACTTAGTCGATCATACCATGTTTTTGGGTCTCGTTTGAGTCAATATAAAGACTTGGACAATTTAAACACGTGATCAAGAAACTCACAATGTTCGAAACCAAAAGGTTGATTTACAAAAAGTTTTTCTTTAATTAAACGATTAAAAAATCACTTTAGACATCCATTTGGATAGTTTGAAACCTTTGAAAGATGCACATGAAAGTAATATTCTACTAAATTCTAACCTTGCAATAAGAGAAAATGTTTCATCATCGTCAACTCCTTCCTGCTGTGAGTATCCTTGAGAAACTAACCTGGTCTTATGTCGAATGACTTCTCTATCTTCATTCAGTTTATTTCTAACTACCCATTTGTTTAAGATTACTGAGGCTCCTTCTGGTCTAGGTACTAGTTCCCAGACTCTAGTTTTTTTCAAACTAGTCCAACTCTTATTTTATTATAATTTTCCATTTTTCATCTTTGAGGGCTTCATATACCTTACTTGCTTCTATTTGGGGTTGGAGAGAAACATTACTTTATTTTTTGCAATTTTCTCTGGTTTTTACTTCTTTTTATTTTTGCCCTTCATGTTAAATAGATTCATCTTTTTGTTCAATTGACTTTTTTTATTTATTAGTTAACTGAACATGTGAATTATTCTCTAAAGAAGTAGATGTAATGAAAATCTCTTGATAAGAATCTTCTTCGTCTGAAATGGTATCTTTCTTATTTAAATAGTTTGTATAATCAAAAGATAATATGACTAGACTATTTTGTACATAAATTTTTTTGATTAAAGACTCTGTAGGCTCTACTATTGTTAGAATAACCAACAAAAATGCCTTATTTTTTTTAGGAATATAATCATCTTGAAAGTTCTCACCATAATTAGGAATGAAACATTTACACCCAAAAGAATGAAAATATTTCATGTTGGGTATTCTTCCATTTCATAATGTGTATGAGGTCTTATTGAGCATATGTTTTAAATATGACAAACAGTACTAACAGGGTCTTTCTAGAAGTGATGCGGTAGAAAATTCTCTATAATCATGGTTCTTTCCATCTCCTAAAGAATTATGTTTTTACATTTTACGACTCCATTTTAATGAGGAGTTCTAGAGAAACTTTGAGAATATCCTTTTTATTTACAAATTTTATCAGACTTTATTCTTAAGTTCACTTCTGTAATGATCCTTAGGGTTATTTATGATAAATATGTAGTGTCTTACATCTTAGAGCGGTTTAGTAGTTGCCCCAAGTCATTTATGACTTGCTGGGACCGATAGTTCGGATCCCTGGCAACTCGGTCAAGATTTATCTCAAATTTCCTATTTTAGAGCCTTAAACTTAGTACTCGTTGACTAAAGTCCACTTTCCTTCAAGACGAGCTTGAAATTAAATTTCGACAATTTCGTTAGCTCTGAAAGGCCAAACAAAGTCAAGTTCGACTGTGAGTTTGTATTTTATGGGTTTCGTCTGCAAGATATGCAATTTAGTGGAAAATTATTTAATTTAAAGCCTAAATTAGGAGCTTTGTTGGTATTTTGATGTTCAGGATGTCGGAATAGAATTCTGACACTTCCAGAAGCTCCAGAATGATGAAATCAGGTTAGGTGAGGTGTTGGTGTAATTTTCGTGATTTTCATTAAATTTTCGAGGTGTCGTTAGAGAAATTCTCCTTCCGGTTTAAGGGGTCATTTTGAGCAAACGATCTCGGAATTCAATTTCATTGATTCAGTTGAATCTGTAATGCCATTTCCAATATGTTTACATATTTGGTTTGTCAAAATTGGCTTCCGTTTGGTCGCCGAGGCAGCGGGTGCGTTGGCTGAAATTTTCAACAGAAAACAGAAAAAAAAACAGCAGCTTGTTCTGCTTTAAAAGCTGATATTTTGAGCAAACGATCTCGGAATTCAATTTCGTCAATTCCGTTGGATCCGGAATGCCATTTCCAATATGTTTGCATTTTTTTTTTGTCAAAATTGGCTTCCGTTTGGTCCCCGGATCGGTGAGGGAAATTGCTGTTTTAGGATAAAACAGTAACTTTACAGCAGCTTGTATTGCTGTTTTAAGTGACTCTCAGCTGAGCCGATATTATTTCATTCTAGAACATCCTTATACGTTCCTTTTTCATTCTCTCTCAAGGAAACCTAAAACCCTTCATCATCCTCTTCAATTCCAAGCTTAAATTCATCCATCTTCCTCGTTGTATTCGTGATTCTTGGTAAGTTCTCTTTCTCTTTCTTCTTCTTCTTTCTCTTTTCTTTCT
Source organism: Withania somnifera (assembly GCA_039654485.1). Lineage (NCBI taxonomy): Eukaryota > Viridiplantae > Streptophyta > Magnoliopsida > Solanales > Solanaceae > Withania > Withania somnifera. The sequence continues at coordinate 319 of JBDJHY010609216.1, read as the reverse complement.
TAGTTCTTATTTGTTTTTCCTCCTTGGTGGATTTTCATTTTGGAAGTGATGGATTATCAAATTTGAGTCACTTTCTTTGGATTGAATCTTGGTAATAAGGTTGGTTAATGATTCCAGAGATTTAATCTCTTCCGAGGATGGTTTTTGTGAAGCTGTTGAAGTAAAAATTGATACTGGTAGCAAACTAGTCGACCAATTTGAGTTGTTGGTCGACTAACCTGCTGTCCAGTAGCTAAATATTAAAGATTAGTCGACCAATTGCCAAGATTAGTCGACCAGTTACCCAAACCAGTCGACTACTTTGCTGAAAATTGAGATT
>JBDJHY010609215.1:4578-36981 GCA_039654485.1 Withania somnifera | reverse complement strand
TCATAAGACAACTTTTAGGACCCGCTACAGTCACTATAAGTTTTTGGTTATGTCCTTTGGGTGGACTAATGCACCAACAATGTTTATGGATTCGATACATAGGGTGCTTAAGCCCTATTTGGACTCATTTGTGATTGTGTTTATAGATGATATATTGGTGTATTCATAGAGTAAGTCCGATTATGAGCAGCACTTGAGATTGATTCTCTAGACAATGAGAGAATATAAGTTGTATGCTAAGTTCTCAAAGTGTGAGTTTTTGTTAGAGTCCATTGAATATTTGGGACATGTAGTGTCCAAGGCTGGAACTAAAGTTGATCCAGTGAAGATTCAGGCTGTACGTGATTGGCCAGGACCGACTTCTATTTCTGAAATTCACAGTTTTATTGGTTTGGTCGGATACTATCGGCATTTTTTGAGGGGTTCTCTTCGATTACAACGCCCTTGACCAAGTTGCCCAGGAAGGATGTTGCCTTTCAGTGGTCGGAGGATTCTTTTCTAAGCTCAAGGACTTATTGACTTCAGTGCCAGTTTTGACCTTGCTAGTAGAGGGTTAAGGATTCTCCGTGTATTGTGATGCTTCTAGTGTCAGTTTAGGGTGTGTTTTGATGCAACAGGGCTGAGTTATTCTATATGCTTCAAGGCTGCTAAAGGTGCATGAGTGTAACTACACCACTCATACTTAGAGTTGGCGGTGGGAGTGTTTATGTTTAAGATTTGATGGCATTATCTGTATAGAGTTCAGTGTGAGATCTTTACTAACCATCACAGTCTTTCGTATATTATGAGTTAAAGAGATTTGAATTCCATTCTGTGAAGGTGGATTGAACTACTGAAAGACTATGATACTTCTATCCTATCTCATCCGAGCAAGTCAAACATAGCGGCAGATGCCTTGAGTCAAAAGGCGTTAGTATGGGTAGCCTAGCAGCCTTGTTAGTTTTGGGGAGGCCATTGGCGTAGAGGTCTAGTCGTTGGCTAACCAGTTGGTTAGGTTTGATCGTTCAGACCCCAAGAATGTATTGGCTTGTGATGAGGCCAGATCTTCATTATTAGATAAGATTCAACAACAACAACTCAAGGATGAGAGTTTAGTTGTTCTTCATGATCAGGCATTTTCCAGAGAGGTCAGTATGGGGTTCTATTGATTAAGTTGGGACTGTTTGGTATGATGGTTGCATATGTGTACCTCAGGTTGATGAATTGGTGCAGTTGATCTTGCGGGAGGCTTACAGTTTTAGGTATTCTATTCATCCAGGTGCAGTTAAGATGTATTACGACCTACGACAGTTGTATTGGTAGAAGGGAATGAAGAGGGATATTTCTAAATATGTTTCTAGGTGTTTAAACTTTTAGAGAGTAAGTATGAGCATTAGCGACTAGGTGATTTGATGCAAAAAATGTCTATTCCATCTTGGAGATGGGAGCGAGTAACGATGGACTTTGTTTCTAGGTTGCCATGGACTAGCAAAGGTTTCAATACGATTTAAGTCATTGTGGACTGACTGACCAAGTCAAAACACTTTATTCCTACTCATTCCTCTTATATTGTTGAGCGTTTGGCTCAAATCAACATTTGTGAGGTGGTAAGATTGCATGGTGTTCCTGTCTCTATCATCTCAGTTAGAGGTACCCAGTTCACTTTATAGTTTTAGAGGTCAGTTTAGTGAGATTTGGGAACCGAGGTGCATATGAGCACAACTTTTCATCTGCAGAATGACGGTTACTCTGAGCAGACTATTCAAGTGTTGGAAGATATGTTGAGAGCTTGTGTGATAGACTTTGGTGGTTCTTGGGATCAGCACCTACTATTGGCAGAGTTTGTATATAATAATAGCTATCACTCCAGCGTTGATATGGAACCATTTAAGGCCTTGTATAATAGGCAATGTAGATCACCTATTGGTTGGTTTGATGGTTTTGAGGCTAGAGTTCAGCCTACAGACTTGCTGTATGATTCAGTTGATTAGGTTCGATTGATTCAGGATAGGCTGAGGGCAACCTAAAGCAGGAAAAAGAGTTATGCTAATCGTAGGCTTCACGCCTTAGAGTTTGGAGTTGGTGATAAGGTGTTCCTGTGAATATCACCTATGTACGGTGTGATGAGGTTCAGTCAGTGTTGAAAGCTTAGTCCCTGGTATATCGGTCCATATGAGATTTTGGAGAGGTTTGGTGATGTTACTTATAGGTTGGCACTACCTCTTATGTTGTTAGATGTGCATCCTGTATTTCATGTTTCTATGCTGCATTGGTACATGTCTAATGAGTCACATGTTATCTACAAGGATTCAGTACAATTAGATGAGAATCTATCATTTGTTGAGGAGTCAGTGAAGATTTTGCCTATGGAGGTGAGAAAATTAAGGTCCAGGGAAATTCCAGTGGTTAAGGTGCAGTGGAATCACCGTTCAGTCGAAGAAGCTATGTAGGAGATCGAGATAAGATGCATAAGAAGTATCCAAAGTTGTTTGAGGCATCAGGTACATTTTTTCCCAGTTATTTCATGCTTTACTTGACTTTCGCGGACAAAAGACCTTTTAGTAGTGGATGTTGTAATGACCCTCATGGTCATTGGTGATGAATATGCTATGTTTTGTATTCTAGAGCTTTTTGATAGTTTCCCAAGTCATTTATGACTTGCTGGGACTGACAGTTCGTATCCCTGGCTACTCGGTTAAGCATTATCTCGAATTCCCTATTTTAGAGCCTAAAACAAAGTACTCATTGACCAAAGTCAAATTTCCTTCAAGATGATATCAAAATTAAATTTTGACAGTTTCGTTAGCTCTGAAATACCAAACAAAGTCATGATTGACCTTAAGTTTATGTTTTGGAGGTTTCGTTTGTGAGTTATACGAAATTGTGGAGTTTAGTTAAGTTCAAAGCCTAAAGAGGAGCTTGAGTGGTAATTTGATGTTCGGCATGTCGGATCAGGATTATGATGCTGCCAGCAGCTCTGGAATGTTGATTTTAGGCTAGGTGAGGTGTTGGTATAATTTTCCGACTTCTTGTTGCATTTTTGAGGTGTTGGTGGAGAAATTAGCTTTTGGCTAATTTTGCGTTGCGGGGGCCATTTCATGTAAACAATCTCGGATTTCAGTTTCGTCGATTCCATTGAGTCTGAAATGTCACTCCCATACTATTTGCATATTCATATTATCAAAATTAGACTCCGTTTGATCCCCGAACCCCTGGAGGGAAGATTCTGAATTATGCATATTTGACCTGTAACTAGTGCAGGTCCTGGCCCTCTACGTGATCTCGAGCCTAGCTCATGCAATCACTGTCTAAGGCCACGCGATTGCGATGAAGTAATTATACCTAGTAGCTTATATTTTTCCTGCAGTGACCCTTTTCTTTTAATTTCAACCAAAAACCACGACTCTTTTAGCTTTAGGGTGAAAATATAGCCCCAAACACCATTCCAAGTCCAGGGAAGATCTTCTTAACGTTTCCCCTTCGATTCCACACGAAATTTGATAAGTTTCTTCTCTTCTTCTTCCTTATTTTTCTTAAACTCCACAATTAATGGCCTAGAAGTTGAGATTGACGAAATCATCCCATAACGCATTTATTTTAGTATAATTCTTCGTTAATTGGATGTAAATTACTCCAAAGATCATTAATTCATCATAATTCTAATGTTATATTTGTAAAGATTGAATCTTTGACCCCTTTAGGGTCAATTCTGTCCCGGCTGATTCAAAGCTTTTCCCGCGTTTGCATTGTGCTCCAACTTGGAGCGGTAGTTCCTGGTAGCGTTGGGAACCCAGTAGTGAATTTTATTTTTAGTTTTGGCAAGTGGGCCCCACATGCCCATCTTAGTCTTGATTTTAGGCCCAGTCCGGAACTTAGCATAAAATACACTGTTCGACTCGCATTAACATATAAAAATAATTAACGCAAGTTTCAAATTATTTGGAGACCGTTTGACATCAGTTGGAGGAGGATTTGTGATTTTGACAGTGCTTTATCATCGGATGTTAGGAAGGCTCCGTGGGGCTATCTATTTGCTTATAGGTTTAATAATTGTACTAAATAGCATCCTTGGGTTGGGTAGCTAGGTTGTATAGCACCCAAGTACCGTTCTTCCGTCCGTTCCATGTTAGTATTGATATTATGGCACCCCAGTCATATGGGGCCCAAGACTTAGCATTTGATTATAGATACCTATACAAGGCATATGTGGTGGATATTTCATTATTATAGGTGATATATGTATATGTGTTGTTCATATGCTGTGCAATCATGACATGAGAGGCCGAGCCTAAGGCTCGAATAAGAGTGCATTGGGCTGGGTAGTATCACCTTCTGGTTGTTGAGGTATGATGGCTAGCGGATGATTTTATTATAAAGTTTCATAGCGGTATAAAGAAATAAATGAGAACACTTTAATAATAATAATAATATAAGTAATTATCTTCTACTAGTTTAGTCTCGACACTATATCGAGCATCCGGTGATACTATTTTTACATGTTTTGTCTAGGCTTCACCTCCTAGCACCAGGGAAACATATATATTTTTATTGATAAATGCTTGGACTTTAGACCGATTCCATTTGGCAGTGAGTACAACGCTGGGACTTGAGACCATCGTTGTACTGCAGTGAGTAAAGATTTTTGACACATGTGGTACTAGCAGTTGTAGAAATATGATGATATTGATTACTGAGGACCATAGGTGATATTACCATATACATCGGCGTTGAATGCCTTGACTTGTCAAGTACGGCTAGCGAATATTACTTATATGATAACACTGATATGAGGCACAATGTGCTGACAGGATACCACTGATGTGAGGCACTAAATACCGGCGAGATAACACTATTGCAGGGCACTATGTGCCAATTCTAATTTAATGCCGTTCTGGAAGTAGGATGTGAGGTTCTAATAATGATCATGTGGTTGTTACTTTTCTACACTTGTTTTCTTCAGTGTACCCCTGGTAGTATGGTAATGCCTACAGGTGAGTGTGTTTTTATATATAATCTGCGTTTCTTGTGGGGGACTTGTCAGCATTTGATTTCTTTACTTTATTATCCGTATCACTGGATAGTTGTCCTTATTGGTCACTTGCTATTTTGTGTTATATGGGATTAATGCTCTACACTCTTATTCACTTATTTATTCTTTCACTTGAGGTTACCGATATACCAACTGTATTCTACTCCTATCTTCTTTGATTCCCATTTATTGTGTTATATTTCACATATGTTGTTGCAAGGATGCCGGGTACATTCTCTTCTATTACCCGTGATCCTGTTATGTGATTAGCTAGCACTATCAACATATGTGACACTGGTTTCGTACTTGAGTTGCTAATTTTCTTGTATTGACTATTTGCTTTTGTGACCCTTTTTCTTGTACTCTGTTATTTACTGCTTTTATTATTGTTATATGCTTAGTGGGACCTCAAAGCCTTCTGAGTACAGGTTGCTTGCCGACTTGTACTCATACTATACTTGCACATGTGCAGATCCAATTACAGGTTCCCGTTCGTGATACAGTTAGCTGTTTGTTCTGATTTTATTCACATCGGAGATTTAGGGTGAGCTTGGTGTCCATCTTGTTCCTGCTTCTCTTTGGACTTATTTTTTATTGATCTCCATTGTATTTGGGGGACATCTTCATATTTCATTTACTTCAATTTTATCATTCTGTACTTAGTGGTTCATTTGAAACTGATACTGCATTTTGGGTGGTTATCTCTTCTTTAATACTTTTTCAAATTTATTATTTTATTGTGACTTTTGATATTCTTCTGCATTTAATTTAGTAGTCCTCCGCTTCGGCTTTGAACTATGGGGTTTGGTTCTCCTACCAGTGGTATAGTAGGTGCCATCATAATTCATGAAATCGAGTCATGACATTAGAGCAAAATGGGTTCTATGTACTTATGTTATTGGTGTTAGTACCTATCCGCGGTATGACGCTATTTTACCCCACCATTTGAGATGATCCCATTGCGAGTTCCATGATCTAGGATACTATTTGTGTGACGATAGTGGGAATCTTTCTATGATGTGAGTTATGCCTATATGGAGATACTTGGGTCCCAATGAGATATGATATATGATTGATCCCTAGTGTTGACACTCTCTCCTTGATGGCTATATTACTAGTGGGATGGCTACGAGGTTTTGCATGTGGGTTCAAATCCCTTCACGGACCCTTGCCTACCTGGGTCATGATGCTTGGACCATAATGCATAGCTCGGGGAGGGATATACATGGGAGTAGTGGTAGATGGTTTGGTATTCCATGAGTCCTTCTTGCTTTGGGATTATCCCATAGAGGGACAAGGTCAACTTCTGGTTGCTATGCATGTTGTTCAAGTCCTCTGTGGTTCCTTCTTGTTTCGGGACTATCTCAGGGAGGGAACATTTTGGCACTTCTATAAGGTATGCGGTTCATGTCCTCCACGAGTTCCTCTCAGTTGGGAATCATCCCATAAAGGGAATATACCAGTAATTGTCTGTGCATCTACAACCATATTGACTAGGGATTATGCTAGAGAGGGTGTATTCCAATAAATGTTCATGCTTCTTCTATAGCCCTCTTGACTTGGGACCATCCCAGAGAGGGAATCTATCAAATCCCCATTTTTTTTGATAGGGTTAACTAACTTCCTCATCACCTTTATTGTTAGACCAGTAGCTACATTATTGACGTTAGTTGTACTCTATCAGGTCCTAATTATATAAGTTATATTTGGACTACTGGTATATGTTATATGTGGGCATGAATTGCTTATGACTCGAGTCGGTGATTGTGTGACCTACCCTTTTAGTGGATCCTTTTCACCTGTTAGCTGATATAGTATATATTAATGATTATTACCCTGTTTCTGCTCCCTTTAAATTCTATTATAGTTTCCCTTTCGGGGTGGTTCAGTATGCACTTCTACTCTACTTACTTTGATTTATCTTTACCTTATTTATGCTTACTGATGACCGGTCAGCCTATGATGCCTACTGCGTACCTGTTGTTTTGGTACTCATGCTACACTTCTACATCTTTTCCTGATTTAGGTACTAGTATGAGATTTTACGATGGACATGGTTGAGCGTAGTAGCTGGTATTTCTAGAGTTTTGGTGAGCAACTGACATTCTTATTGGTCGGTTTTCCTTTAAGTATTGGGGCTATCCTATTCACGTCTTTGATAGATGTTTCTTTTTTAGTTTTCCCCACCAGGGGATATATTTTTTATTCATTTCTATAGATGCCTTACAACTATGACACTAGGTCTTGGGAGTTATTTTTTGTTTAGTTGTATATTTTTGAATTTCTTATTACTATCTTTGTCTTCCTTCTCTTATTCTTCTTTGTCTTTCCTTTTTGGGTTCTTGTGACTGGCCTAGTGCTATTCGCTCTAGTCCAGGATTAGGCTTGTCTGCAAAAGAAAATATAGATGCCATCACAACTCAATTTTTGGGTTGTGAAAGAGACATATAGGTCTCTGGCTGTAGGGTAGGAGTCTGGTAGAAACCTATCAATCATTATGTAGACATTCATATCCTATCTTTGGGAGGCTATAGGGCTCCCTAATAGGGGTGACTCTGTTTGATCCCTTCATGCGAGGTATTCATTAGTTTCTTTGTCTCTTATCTTAGTTCATTCTTCTGTAGATGGTACGCATGTAGTTAGCACCAGAAGGTAATGATGCTCTACCGCTTCCGCAGAGAGCTCTAGATAGGGGCCGGGGTAAAGCCCGAGCCTGAGGGAAGGGCTAGGCTAGGCTAGAGTTGAGTGAGATGAGCTTGTACCTATAGATATACCTCCTCCATAGATACAATAACCCTCAAATGCACTTAGAGATATGTGGCAGCTTATGATGGCTATGTTTGGTAGGCCACCCATTGATGAGGGTCAGACTTCGGCCCATAGAGCGGCACAGGGTTCCCTAGCTCCTCTTATTCAGTCGACACCAACGGAGGCCATAATTCCTCCCAGATATTCTTCCCCAGAGTTATTGCTAGTTTAGCTGCTGAGCCAGTCTCAATATGTAGTTTCTATTATGACTTCCAAGGATTAAAAGATGCATAATCATTTTATACGTATGGGACCTCCGAGATTTTTTGGTGACTCTATACAAGATCTATATTAGCTTATTGTAGAGTAAGAAGAGAGCCTACATACTTTGGGCTTAAAGGAGACATATGGGGTTTATTTTATTAGTATGAGTTTGAGGGCTGGAAAAAGGCCTGGTGGAGATTATACGTAGAGACCAAACCCTCAGGGTCTACACCGATGATGTAGAATTAATTTGTGGATGCTTTCATGGCTCAGTATGTTCTCCGGAGTGTTTGAGAGGATATCAGGGATCAGTTTATTAATTTGCAGCAAGGATAGATAACAGTAACAGAGTATAAGGCCCAATTTACATAGTATTTGGGGCATGACCAGCTGTTATGCCGATGGATGATAAGTGAATTCGCTGCTTTGCAGAAGGATTGAGAACAGATTTACAGGAAGATATAGAGTTATTAGCAGTGGTCAATAGTCCCCAGATATGTAGAGGCACTGATGGTTGGACCAAGGGGGTGATGATAATGCAGTCAAGGCAATTTTTGTGGGTCATAGTTCTGGGAGTTGGTATGATAGATGATAACCACAGTAGCAGTAGCTGTAATAGAGGTATCATAGATAACCTAGAAGGCCGATTTAGGATTCTTTACCATTAGCTAATTGTTTTCAGAGTAGTTAGCCTGTCAGGGGTGCATTTTCTGGGGTTAGGGTTGTCATGGCCTAGGTGGCCCAGTTAGTGGATCTTGTCAGGGAAGAGGATAGTTTTTTTATGAGTGTGGTGAGATAGATCACTATTCTAGGGAATTCCTGTGGCATCAGGTTATCCATCTAGAAGTTCAAACTGCAGGTGTTCAGTTCGTGACTTAAGGTGATCATGTTCTGGGTCGGAGGAACGGGGGAGGGAGAAAAAGGGTAGGTCAGTAGGGTGCTGGGCACCTTCAGTTCTATGTCATACCGTATAAAGCCCAAAATGAGTCTTCTAATGCTGTAATTATGGGCATATTATATGCTTTTCATATAATATACTTTAAAATACCACCCAAGATAAGCATGAAAATACCACCCAAGATAAGCATATAAACTTTAAAATACATTAAACACATAAAACAAGATAAAACCAAAACTGAGGCCTCAGGACTCGAACCAAGAGTTTGTCTTGATAAAAATCCATATTTTGGAGCTAAGAGAACTGAAACTATTCAACTCTAAGTGTGATTCGTTAAGGCTCTAAAATAGGGAAATATACAAAATGACCAAGTGAATGAATCGAGAACTTAACCACTGGTGCTAATAAGTCATAAGTGACTAAAGACCACTACAAGAAAGATCTAAGATGCAAGAAAATAAAAAAATGCAAAAATGACTGTAATGATCCGTACAACATCCACCACTAAAAAGAACTTTAGTCCTTGAAATTCAGAAAAAGAAGGTACCTAAAGGCACAAAAAGCTGTGTACACTAAGATCTCACCACTATCGATCTATCAAGTGGCCTCCTCCATGGGACAATTCTTCCACTGAACCTTTAACATAAGAATCTCCTTAGACCTTAACGTCCTTACCTCTCTAGCCAAAATAAGAACCAACTTCTCAACAACAGATAATCCCTCATTAACATACACAAAATCATAATGGAGCATATGCAACTCATCTGGGGTGTGACCATCTCAACATCTACACATGGAAAATCATAGACAAAGCTAACTTATATATAATAATACCAAAATGATCATGTATATCAAAAGGGACAATATACTAGGGGCTGAACTGGCCTCTTTTCCCACTCCTCATTATGACTTTTATGGGCGATACTCGTAAGAACACTCAATAACCGACAGTGAACTCTAAAGAACGATGACGACAGTTAAAATAACTCTTTTATCTACTTTGGGCTTCCCAAAACCTATCATGAATCAAGAGAACCCTATCGACAGCATCCCCATTCATATCTATACTTTGAATTATGGACTCAAACCTATCAAACCAACCAATCAACAAATGGAATTGTCTACTATACAAAGCCTCAAAATGAGCCATCTGAATGCTGAAGTGGTAGCTGTTAATATATGAAAACTCTACAATTACCATATGTTGATCCTAAGGACCACTAAAATTGAGACCACAAGACCTCAACATATTCTCCAGGACTTAAATATTCCTTTCGAACTGACCGTCTATCTGTGTATGAAATGTTGTGTTGAGATGAACCTCAGTGCACATACACGCTAAATAGACCTCCCAAACTAAGATGTAAATTGGGTACCACAATAAAAAATCATAGAAATAGAATACCAAGAAGTCTAACCACCTGCTCAAGATAGAAATGGGATATCTTCTATGAGCTACAAGAATTATGAAATAAAATGAAGTATGTGGACTTAGTCAGCCTATCGACAATAACCCTAACAGAATCATGACTAAGAGAAGTCCGAGGTAAGCTTGAAATGAAGTCTATAGTGATTCGTTCCCACTTCCACTAGGGAATGGGAAGTAGCTGCATCAAACCACCCAGTCTCTAATTCTCATACTAAACCTGCTGACAGTTCAAGCACTGAGAGGAAAACTGAACAATATCCCTCTTCATACCATTCTACTAGTAAATTTACCACAATCCCTATAAATCTTAGCTTCACCTGGATGGATGGAATAATAAGAGTTGTGGGCCTTACAAAGGATCAACTGGACCAAACTAGTAATCTGTGGAATACAAATCCAACACTTGAATCCCAAAATACCTTCTGACTCTACTGTAGCTCTGTGGGACACAACCCGCAACACTCAATCATGAATATAAACTAAGTTTGGGTCCTCGAATTGCCGCTACTAAATTTGATCACTAATGTAGAACGAGCTTCAATACTATCAAAAACATGAACTGAATCTATAGGCTCAAGTCTAACTAATAAGTTAACCAAAGATTAGATGTCTAAGGCTAACGGACTCTTAGAAATTGAGAAATTATCCAACCTACCCATACTCATTGATTTCCGGCTCGAGGCATCTGCTACCATATTTGCCTTGCCAAAATGGTATAGAATAATAATGTCATAGTCCTTTAGCAACTCAATCCATATCCATCGGCATGCATTAAAATACTTATGACTCATAATATACTGAAGACTTTGGTGATTGGTGAATATCTCACAGCAAACGCTATAAAGTTAGTGGCACTAAATTTTGAGCATGAAATCTACCGTCTCCAACTCCGACTCATGGGTTGGGTAGTTGCTCTCATGAACCTTCATATACATAGAAGCATAAGAAATAACATGACCCTTCTGGATGGATACAAAACCAAGACTAATAATGGAGGCGTAGTAATAAATGACAAAACTCTGACCCTCAATTGGTAAAGTCAAAATAGGAGAAGATGTCAAGATAAACTTAATCCTCTGAAAACAAGTCTCATACTCATTGAACCATTGGAAAGTAACATCCTTTGTAGTCAATGGCACTATAATGGAAGAGAAGCCTTCGATAAATTGACGGTAATACTTAGAAATTCCAATAAAGCTATGAACCCTTAGTAGGAGTAGTCGGTCTCGACCAATCATGAATCGTTACAACCTTAGTGAGATCTACTATAATATCCTATTTGGACACCACATTTCTAAGAAATGCAACTTATTATCCAAAAATCACAAATGTATAACTTGGAATAAAGTCTCTAGTCCCTCAATGTGTGAAGAACAATTCACGAGTGCCTCTTATTATCCTCTTTACTACTCAAATACACTAGAATATCATCAATGAAAATAATTATAAGAGGATCAAGATATGGTGTAAACGCACGGTTCCTAAAATCCATAATAGCTGAAGGAGCATTAACAACCCATAAGACATCACGAGGAACTCATATTGGCCATATCATGTACTAAATTCTACTTACGAAAGTTCTTTGCCCTAATCCTCAACTGTTGGTAACCCGATATCGAATCAGTCTTGAAGAAGATGGAAGAACCCTGAAGTTTGTCAAATAAATCATTAATTCAGCGCTTAGAGGACTTGTTCTTCATAGTAACACCATTCAACTACTTATAAACAATACACATCCGCATTAAAATCATCTTTCTTCTTCAAAAGAATCGAAGCACCCAAGGTGAAGTATGAGACCGAATAAAATCCTTATCTAACAAATCCTAAAACTGAGATACTAAGATCTTTCAACTCATTCAGTCCTATATGATAGGGAGAAATAGAAATTGGGTTGGTGCCCAACTCTAAATCAATACCAAAGTAAATATCTCTTTTATGTGGTAGGAGAAGGCGGTTAATCAAAAATGCATTATCAAACTCATTAACAACTGGTACCGACTCAGGAGATGAAGTATCAATAATCACATCTCTAACATTTGCAAGGTAATCTAAACAACCACGAGATACTAAGAGACTAGACTTAATACAAGAGATATTACCTATTCGTACACGACTAACCAAACCCTACCACATAAATAGGGATGCATAGGGCACAACTACGATCACGGTCTTGGAATAACAATCCATGACTACTATATGAGGGGATAACTAGTCCATAACCAGTATTACATCAAAATCAACCATACTCAATAATACAAATTTGCCCAAGTCTTAAACCCCCAATAATAACAAAACAGGATCTCAACATATGATCCACTACTAAAGAATCGCCTACTAGGGTGGAGACAGATAAAGGAATAGGTAATGGCTTACTAGCCAAACTCAAACACAAAGCATAATATGAAGACATATAGGAGCAAGTACATTCTAGATAAAAAAAAAGTCAAAGCAGGCTGATAGCATATAAAAATAGTACCTGTTACACCAACATTAGAGGCCTCTACCTCACATTTACCTTGAACCGTATATAAATGTCAATGACCACCACCACAACCACTACCATAACCTGCACCCTTACCACGCTCAGGAGCACCATGAACTGGATCACCAACACCCCTACCAAAAGATGACACTACCCTAGCTTGTTGCACTAGAATAGAAGTCGTGTACCAATGGGTAATATCTTTTTTAGGTGGTAGGAGAGGGTGGTTAATCAAAAATGCATTATCAGACTCATTAACAACTGGTACCGACTTAGAAGATGAAGTATCACTAATCACATCTCTAACATTTGTAAGGTAATCTAAACAACCACTACATACTAAGCTACTAGCCTTAATACAAGAGATATTACCCATTGGTACACGACTAACCAAACCCTACCACACAACTAGGGATATGTCGGGCACAACTATTATCGCGGTCTTGGAATAACAATCCATGACTACTATATGAGGGGATACAGTCCATAACTAGTATTAAATCGACATCAACCATACTCAACAATATCAAATCTGTCAAGTCTTAAACCTTCAATAATAACAGAATATAGGATCTTAACACATGATCCACTACTAAACAATCATCTACTAGGGTGGAGACAGATAAAGAAATAGGTAATGGCTTACTATCCAAACTTATACACAAAGCATAATATGAAAATATATAGGAGCAAGTAGATCCTGGATCAAAAAAAGTCAAAGCGGGCTGATAGCATATAAAAATGGTACCTATAACAACAACATTAGAGGCCTCTACCTCATGTCTACCTTGGACTGCATATAAATGTCAATGACCACCACCATGGTCAATAACATGACCTACACCCTTACCACGCTCAGGAGCACCATGAAATAGATCACCAACACCCCTGCCAAAAGGTGGTACTACCCTAGCTTGTCGCACTAGAATAGGAGTTGGAGAAAAATTCAGCTGACGAACTACTCACGTTTCACCTCTCGACAATTAAACCTTATAAGAAAAACCCACCCTATGAACCACTGCCAGGAGTATATAGAAAAGCCTGAAAAGGATGATTAGATTATTCCTGATATTGATACTGAGATGTGGTCCCACCCTAATATCTAGAACCCCTACCATCAACTCTTGCAACACTAAATTGACCCTGATGACGTGGACTCTTATCCTGCCTAACTCTCCCTCCACTACCAAGTCCTCCACTGTATAAGCATGCTTAAGACTATCCTGGAAAGAAGATTTGATAGCAACCAGTACCTTAATAATATTATTTATCTCCGTATCAAACCTAGACACAAAGTGATGGATTTGCTCTACCTTAGTAGATATGTAGCTTGCCCCATATGTTGAAAATCTATGAAACTCATCCTTATGCTCAGTAACAGAAAAAGAACCCCATGGAGCCTAGGAAGTCCTATCTCCTACAATCCTACTCAGTATGAGAGATATACCTCTCTAAAAAAAGCATCATAAAAGGAACTCCAAGAAATAGGTGTAAGATAAGCTGATCTGGTTGTAGAGTATGAACTCTACCACTGCTTGGAAAGACCTCCCATATGATACACTTTAAACTCTACACCATACGTCTCCAATAAACTGAGGTTATGCAACCCCTCCTGACACCTATTGTAACAACCTGATTTCTCAGATCATAATGGACCATAATATACTACTAGTAGGAAAACCAACCCTGTAGTCCAAAGATGGAGTGAAGGACTACTGTATCAAAAGATGAAAGAATAAGTATTATAATAGCATATGAATAAAATGGAAATATAAAGTATTAACAATTCCTGAAACCCAGTATTAGTGTAATACGAAACCTCTAAGTACAGAATATGAAATCAAGTGTCTAATACAAATATATCTCCAAAAACACAAGGAGATCAACTCACTACTAAAAATATGTAGGAAACAGTTGGATGCCAAGCTCACCCTGAATCTCTGAAAAATAATAGAGTCTGTACGAACAACAATCTGTTAATTAGGATCGGGCACCTGTACTCAAATTTGTGCATGGACAAATGTAATATGAGTACAAGATGCTGAAGTAACCCATACCCAGTAGGCTTTGAGGGTCCACTAAGCACATAACAATAATAAGAGTAGTAAATAAAGAAAGATGATAAATAGGGTCATAGAAGTAAACAGTGTATCATGGAATCTAGCTACTCTAATAGGAATTAAGTAACAAGTACAACATGCCATCACTACCTAATCACATAACAAGATTTTAGGAAATGAAAGAAGACTTACTCCGAATCCTTCAAAAAATATATGTGAAATATAATAATTAATAATCAGGAGTCAAGTAAATGATAGGAAGAGAACATAGATGGTAAAATGGTAACCTCAAGTAAGATAGAAAAGACTGATAAGATGATACAATGCATAATAACCCACGTAATTAGAACTATCAATTGTTAGTAATAATATAAATATAATAAACATATAAAGACTACGAAGGCCCCCATAGGGAATGCAACGTACATGACATCCAGAATTACCCGTAAGCATCCACATACTACCAGGGGTACACTAAAGAAAACAAGTGTGGAAAAGTAAATATACACCATGATGTAACTAGTACAATGTATGTTTCTCCTTTGGTACACATAGGCCCACCAGGTAGTATCCATGGAAGGCTACCCTAAGTGTTCCCATTATATCCCCACTCCATCCTATACTCCCTTATGCATGACCGTAGGCAAGAAAGCATATCCACCATGTAAAATCTCTAATACCATCATTATCTCACATCCCAAGCCATAGAACCTCAATGGGTATTAAAATCTGGCATTTAATACCTCACATATATAGTCTCAGATGTGATATGGGCAAGTCATAGTGTCCAACACCTCAATGTCATGTATCACCAAGTCCTCAAGTGAATTGTATAAATAATCGTCCAAACCAGTGTATGTGATAGTATCAAAAACCTGTACTCGCTGCATTATGACGATAGACTCAATTGCCTACAGCTGTACTTACTATCGAACATAGTCGGACTCAAGTCCCAGCATTAACTAGTCAAATGATATTTCCTGGTGCCAGGGTGTAAGCCTAGAAAAAAATAAGTATAAATATTAGAACCTGGTGCTTGGTACACCGCCGAGTCTAAAACAGCTAAAAGGTCCTTTAAGTAATATTATTATTAGAATATTCCAAGTTATTTGTTTATGTAATTATCCATCAGTAGTCTTATTACCAGTATCTAGCCTTTATGACATTAAAATCAAGTGGTGATACATGCCTCATACCCAATGCACTCTCAACCCGGAGCCTGTGGCTCAACCTCTCATGGAATGAATGCACAACACATCACTATATTTATGTTTATAGCCAACCTATGCCCTACACAGGCGAACTAAAACTAGAGCTAGCAGCACAATACAATAGCCCTAACTCGAAGGTAAAGCCCGAAACAAACCCACACATCAGAATGCTACTACTTCTAGAGTATTCCCAATGCCATCTCAAGACTAATTCTAAGTCATGGGCATTGTATTTCATCGAATGCCAACATAAAAAACAAGTGGGGAAAGAAATGAAGAAGTGGTCCAAGTACATGGTAACAACCTATAAAACCCAACCCATGGATGCTATTTAGTACAATTATCATAGGTATATACCAAAAGATAGCCCCACGGAGCCTACCTATCATCCGACGATAAAGCACTGCAAACTCACAAATGTTATTTCAACTGATGTTAGAGGAATTCTAATTGCTATGGAACTTATGAATTAGTATTCCATATATCAATATGAGTATAATGGTATACACTATACTAAGTTTAGACTGGGCCCAAAATTAGGCCTAAAATGGGCCTGCAGAGCGCTCTTGTCAAAAATTTAAAAAAATATCGCCACAGGGTCCCATAGTTACCAGGAACCCATGCTCCAAAATTGAGCACAATTTGGGCAAGGAAAGGGCTTCAAATCAGCCCGAGACAAATTCGGTTAGTAAAGTTAAAGTTTTCATAATTTATGACTTTGAATGAGGAAATTCGATGAAGAAATGATAACTATGGACTTACATGATTCATGGAACAAGAATGTAATCACTCCCTTGGATATAAACTGAAATTACTCCTGTTTCTTATTTTTGACATCAATGGAGGAGACCTCAATTTGACGAAAACTAAAGAGAACGAACTTACCTAGAGTAGGGAAGATGCAAGGAATCTTTGGGAACTCCATCTTAGAGATTGGATGGATTTTCTCCTAGATTATGCCTTAGAATCTGAGAGAAAAGATGAGAATTTAATTTTCTAAATGGAATGGCTGAAGGGTTGTAGTTATTCATAATTACTGCTAATGTCGCGAGGTGGAAACTAGAGTGACAGGTGCAATGTCATAGGGGAAGAAAATGGGTCGCAGGTGCAACCTTGTTCCCCACGATCTACTACGCTGGAGAGACTAATGGATTCGCTGTACCAACATCACTATGTCAATCCACCACCCCAGATGCAATGGCTGCTGGTGCGACACCTTGGTAGCAATGCAAGTGCGATATCCTCTTTGTAGGGACAGTCTGTGCATGCAACTTTATAACAGTTGAATTCAAGAATTTTTGGGGGTCTAGAATAATATTCCAAGAACAATTTTAACAACCCAAATATGCAAAAAAATATGGAAACAACATTACAGATCCAATGGAATCATCGAAACAACAATTTGAGGTCATTTAAGAAAAATGAACCCCAAAACCAAGAATAGCCGAAAACACACTACTCCACCAAGGTACTCAAAATTACACCAAACACTCCAACAAAAACTCCAACACTCTTACTAGCCCGAATTCACTATTTCAAAACTGATGGAAGCATTTGTATTCCATTCAAACACTCCAAACATCAAAAGACCACCCAAGCTTCACTTTAAGCCATAAATGTAACTAAAATCTGCAAATTTGCATAAATTACAAATGAACATATACTTAAGGTCAATCTTGACTTTGTTTGTATTTCCAGAGCTACTAGAACTTTTGGAAATTAATTCTAAGTTTGACTTGAAGAAAATTTGACTTTAGTCAACGGGTCCTCCTATGTGTCTTTCTCGACTGGACGGTACCTCCACTACATCGCTAACTACTGGAATCTCTCTAGATCTCAACTGTCTAACATCCTTAGCCAACAATGCTACCAAATCTTCAATGAAAGACAAATTTTTATCTAGTTGCACTGAATCCTCTGAATAACATAAGGCTCATCCGAATATACCACTGCAACATCAAAACATGAAATACCAGATGAACAACTGAAAGCATATGAGGTAAATCCAAGTGGTAGGTAACATCACCAACTCTCTCTAAAATCTCAAATAGACCAATATACCTAGGACTAAGATTTCCCCACCTACCGAATCTCTTCATACCACACATAGGAGATACCCTCAGGAAGACTCTATCACCAACTCCAAACTCTAAGATGCGAAGCCTATGATTGGTGTAACACTTATGCCTACTCAGTGCTGCCCATAGTATATCCTCAACCAATCAAACCTGATCAAGAGAATCATGCAACAAACCAAAAGACTGGACTCTGGTCTCAAAACTATCAAATCAACCAATAGGCGACCTACACCGCTTACCGTACAATACCTCAATGGTGCCATCTCAATGTTAGAATGGTAGCTGTTATTATAAGAAAAATCTTCCAATGGTAGGTGCTGATCCCAGGAACCATAAAAGTCTATCAATAAAGCCCTCAATATATCCTCCAACATTTGAATGGTACTCTAAGACTGACCATCATTTGTGGGTGAAATGCAATACTCAAATGAACCTCGATACCCAAGTCCCATAGAATAAATCTCCAAAACTGTGGTGTAAACTGGGTGCCTCTATCAGAAATGATGGATATAGGAACACCATATATTCGAACCACCCCATGAATATAGATTTGAGCCATATGCTCATCATTATAAGAAGAGTGAGTGAGAATAAAGTGTGCTAACTTAGTTAGCCTATCAACAATGACCCAAATATTATCATGCCCTCTGTTAGTCCAAGGCAAACTAGAAACAAAGTCCATAGTCACCCGCTTCCACTTCCAAGTAGGAATAGGAAGCCTTTGCATCAATCAACCTGGTCGCCGATGCTCATACTTAACCCACTGACAGTTCAAAGACTTAAACACATACTTTGAAATGTCCCTTTTCATCCCACTTACCAATACAGCTGCCGTAAATCATAATACAACTTACCTTCATTAGGATGAATTGAATATATTGAGCTATGTGCCTTATGTAAGATCAACTGTACTACATCTCCAACCTGCAGTAGCAAATAAGACTATAATACTGGAGCACCCCAGTAGAATAAGTAAAATCCCCGCCCTCCTCTCGAGCTAATACTTGATCAAGAAGAGCACCCAAACAATTTTTATCAAACTGAGGCTGCCAAATCTGATCTGACAGGGAAGGTTTGGCTTCAACACAAGATAACACTATCCTAGGGTCTAACAGATCAAGTCTAACCAACTATCCAGCCAACGACTGAACCTTCACTGCTAATGGACTCCCTGAGACTGACAAGGCTACTAAGCTACTCTTATTAACTTCCTTCTGGCTTAAGGCATCTGTCACAATATTTGCCTTACCCAGATGGTAAAGAATATAAATATCATAGACTTTCAGTAACTCAATCTACCTCTGCAACCAACAATTCAACTTCTTCTGGTTCATAATGTACTAAAGGTTATGATAGCCAGTAAAGATCACACACTATATACTCTATAAATAATTCCTTGTAATGACCCATTCGGTTGAGTTTGGGTTGTTTTGCAGAAATTCAGCCAAGACAAAGCTCATTTAAGTGCCTGGTTGGTATTTTGGTTATTATAGTGTAAGATAGAAATTCAATGATTCCATTAGCTCTAGAATGTCAATTTTGGTCTAGTTAAGTTTATAGTTTGCTTCTCGGGGTGTCTGGGCTCGTATTGAGTCAATTTATAAAAAGTCCAAAAATTGGCTCCTTTTGAGTTTAGGTTACTTTTCTATTAAAAGGCCTTATTTGTTTATTTAGTCGATTCCTTAGTGTGTTTTCCATCCAAAATGCACTCTTGGTTTGCTAGAATTGGACTCGAGATGGTTGTTTTAGGCCCTCGAAGAATTCTTATTTTGCTGAGTTTGGTTGTATGATGAGACTATCCCAGTGACCCCGGGTGGCCCTTGAGCCATCTCCTATATGCCCAGGTCTTTTCCCTAGAAAGGCTACCCCAGGGAGCCTCATCTCGCCCAGGCGAGATCACCCCAGCGACCAAAACAGTCTATATAAAGGAGATCATCCCCTTTATTTTCAGTTTTTTGGTTTCTTCAAATATTTCCATAGACAGATTTTGAGTGTTTTGATCTTGGGGGAGTGGTGGGGAATTTCATGTGAGGTAGTATGAGTTCGTGTAGAAAGTTTCCCGGGTCTTTCTCTTTCTTTCTGTTTCTTTTAGCTTATGTAAAATGTTTAAGTTTCTTTACTTCAAACCTTGTTTTCTCAGTTGATCCCTTAGCTCCTTAAGCTTTATTTGGACCATGAGTCCCCCAAGATGAGGGCTTCACTGGTATTTTTAGTTTAATTTCTAGGCTTTGGGGCCCATAAGCCTGTTTTGGGGCCCACTTTTTGACCCGGGTTGCTAATTGCAATATGGGTGTCATTTTTCATATTTTGATCCCTTTATTCGTGATTGTGTAGTTTTGAGTGACTTCATCTATGTTGGAGCTTCAGGCCCATAGTACGTATAGTTCAGAGGCTTCCGCTGGCGCCTAGGTAGGCTAGGTTTATTTATATGCGTTGTAGACTGGGATATTATTTTGTGCTTGTAATATGTCCAATATTATGGGTTAGGCTTTAGGTTGATCATCTGTATTTTTAGCTGATATACTTATTATATTTCGAGGGCCCATATAAGGGCATTGAGGGTGAAGGGTTATATGCCTGGGGTCCTGGCCTTACCGCATAAGGGCCACAGAACTTGGGAACTATTTTAGTTGTTGCACGATGAGTGTGGTGATATAAGCTCTTATATGATGGGCTTTGGCCTTTCCTACACTCAGGTTACTTTCATTTTTCATTATTATCAGTATTGTTGTTGCTATATTGTGTTGAGGCACCTATATATTATTATTTCTGCTGTGTTTGGCACTAACGGGGTACAGACCCTGGGTTTGGCACTAATGGGGCACAAATCCTATGTTTGATTAGAGGCTCAGTCCTTTAGGGTGCAGAATCTGAGTTTGGCACTGATGGGGCACAAACCTTACATTTGATTAGAGGCACAGTCCTCTGGGGTGCGGACCTTAGGTTTGGAAATGATGGGGCACAGACCCTATATTTGATTATATCTGCGGTCCTCCGGGACAAAGACCCTAAGTTTGGAACTGATGGATCACGAACCCTACATTTCATTAGAGGAGCGGTCCACCAGGGCACGAACCCTGAGTTTGGCACTGATTGTTCCAGGCCTCGAGGTTAGAACTTATTGAGAGAATGGTGTTACCTCTACATGATAATGCTCTATTTTACTTTTCGAAAACCCCGTGTATTACCTTCGTATTTTTTGTGCTAACTAGGCTTAAGAGAGATATGAAGGTGGGTTTTGTTGTGTTGTTTGTACTTAACGATGGTATGGGATGCTAGTTAGGTTTCGCGTGTTTACTTTCTCTTTGTTATGTAAGTATATCCTACCTTTTGATCCTTTATTCGTAGTTCATACATATATGTTCTTAGGGATAGTTGGGTCTTGACTTAGCTAGAGCACAGGTACTTTTCCTTATATCGATTTTGAGCTTTTGAGTACTGGTGACTCCGGAGCTTGTTCACCATGTTTTGGTTCTTGTAGATCTGTATCTACACTTCCAGTATCTTATCTTTCTGTATATCTATTAGTCTTACCATTTTCCTACTATCGTTGACCTATTTTACTTCGTCGCCTATATTACTTGCATTTTATATTTAGCCTAGTCGGCCTATGATGCTTACTGGGTACCTTATTTGGTACTCATGCTGCACTTCTGTACCATTTTCATGGTGCAGATACCTACAAGGGTTATCAGAGATGCATTGATTGTGTGGAGTAGATACAACTGGTTGTGGAGATTATAGTGAGCTTTGTCGTCCAACCTAATCGTGGTTTCCTTGATGTCGGCTTGATTTATTCTTTCTATAGCAAGACCTTTGTTGTATTACTTTGTTGGAGTTGCATTGTATTTCTATCTTTTGGATACTCTGTATAGTAGCTCCATATGCCATTGACACTAGGTTTTGGGATTTGGGTTGTGTATGTATTTCTTCTATTTCCCTTCTTTTATGTTTCTACTTATGTTTTTCCACTTTGTTGGATGATTTGAGTATTTATGGCCCATTGCGTGTAGCTCTAGGCTATAGGGTTAGGCTTGTCTATGTCACGACCCAAAATTTAGGTCATTGATGCTTTTACAACCCTCCTGTAGACAAGACTAACCCAGAGTTACATGCAATGGGCTATAAACACTTGAATCATCCAGCAAGGCAAAAAAACATAAGCAAAGGCATAAAAGACCGGAAACAAAAGGAATACATACATTACCCAAATCCCAAAACTTGGGGTCAAGGACATATGGAGATACTATACAGTGTATCCAAAAGAGAGAAAATACAAAGCAACACATACAAAAGTAATACAACATAGGGCCTGCTATAGACAGAATAAAGCAAGCTCAGCTCAAGGAAACCACGGTTAGATCGGACGGTAAAGCTCACCGTGGTCTGTGCAATCAGTTGTATCTACTCCGTATGAATACAATGTCTTTGATAACCCCTTTTGGTATTTTCACCATAAAAAGGGTACAGAAGTCCAGCATCAGTACTAAACAAGGTACCTAATAGGCATCATCAGTCGACTGCACTAAAATAAAAAGTGACTAATGAAGGCGAGGAAGTAAAACAGGTCGAAAATAGTAATAAATAGGTTAAACTAATAGATAAGCAGAAAGGTAAGATACCAGAAATGCAAGTACAGATCTACAGGAACCAAGCATGGTGAACACAATCCAAAGTGACCAATCCCCGAAAACCCGAAAGAGAAGTAAGGACACATATATGTGCTCTAGCTAAGCCAAACTCCACTAATCAAAATGTTATATGTGCGCATGTACCACCAATAAAGGAATCAAACAGTAGGATACAACTATGTAAGGAACAGAAGGTAATCACACAAATCCTAACTGGTGTCCTATACCACCTGTAAGTACACACAGCACAATAAAACCCACTATGACTTCCCCCTTAAGCCCGGAGAGCACACACAATACAAAGGAAATATAGAGGGTGTAGGAAAGTAAAATAGAAAAGTATCATCAGTGCCAATAACCAGGGCCTTTCCCTATTGGCACCAATCTCGGGGTTTCACCCCCTTTTTAGTGCCAGTAACCAAGGCCACGCCCAATCATTTCCAATCTCGGGGCCTCGTGCCCTATCAGTTCCAATAACAAGAGCCTCTCCCTCACAGTGCCAATCTCGGGGCCTCGCCCACTATTAGTGCCAGTAACTAGGGCCTCTCCCTTACAGTGCCAATCTTGGGGGCTTCGCCCCCTATCAGTACCAATAACCAGGGCCTCACCCCCTATCGGTGGCAGTAACCAGGGCCTGACACTCACAGTGCCAATCTTGGGGCCTTGCCCCCTATTAGTGCTTTTAAATAGGGCCTCACCCACATAGTGCCAATAACCAAGGCCTTGCCCTTACAGTGCCAATAACCAGCCAATCAGTAATATATAAGAGTCTCAACATAACAAAGAAACAATTAATACAAATACAAATGGAACCGAAAACTAAACGGAGACTAGGATCGGCCAAAGTCCAAAAGCTAAGAACTCATCTCACCACACTCGCCGCGCAACAACTAAAATAGTTCCTAAGGTCCATGGACTCCACATGGTGTGGGCTAGGAACCGGGAATACAACCCTTCACCCTCAATACCCTCTCATGGGTTCCCAAAATCCAATAAGGATATTAGCTAAAAATACCGCAATCAACCTAAAGATGCAACCCACACTACTAGCCATATCACAAGCACAAATAATAACCTAGTCTACAATACACATAAATAAACCTAGCCTACCTGGGCACCGATGAAAGTCCCCGAAGTGCGCACACCATAGACCTAAATCTCTAACACAGTTGATATCTCCCAAAACTATACAATTATGAATCTAGGGATAAAAAAAAGAATGAGACCCATATTGAAAATAGAAACTCGGGTTGGAATGCAGGCCTCATAGCCTAGAAAAAATTAAACTAAATATACTAGCACAGAGCCATCAGCTCGGGGACTCATGGCCCAAATTCAAGCTTAAGGTGATAACAAATTGAAGGAGAAAACAAGGTTTATATTAAAGTAATAAACACATTTTACATAAACTAAAAAAAATGGAAATAACGAGAAGTATCTGGAAAAAATGGAAATAACGAGTAGTATCTGGAAAGGCTAGCACCACAAACTCACACAATCACACACGCAACTCTTCGCCACTCCCCTCAGCTTGAAACCCTCAAATCCCAGCTCACAAAATTAGGTCAAAACAATAGAGTGAAAATACAAATGCTGGAAAATGAAGGGATGAACCCCTATTTATTTGCTACACATGTTGTTGGGGCAGCCTTTAGGCCATTGGGATGACCCTTCCAGGGCAAATCCTTGGGAACTGGGGTGACCAACCGGCCGCTGGTGCGGTTAATAACCTGTAGTTATACTTAGAAAAATAGGAAACTTTCGAGTGTCCTAAAACGAGCATTCCCGAGTCCAATTCTAGAAAACCAAAAGGGTATTTTGGGTTGAAAACACACTACCAACTCAACGAAATCTATGAAATAACCAAATGAGGTAATTTAGGCTAAAAGGATCCCAAACTCAAAAGGATCGAAATGAGCCAATCTTTGGACTTTCCACAAATCGACTCCAAACAAGCCCGAACACCTCGGGAAGTGAGCCAATGACTCAACTAGCTCAAAATAGACATTCCGGAGCTGATGGAATCATTGAAAGTTTGATCTGATGCTCTGATCACTAAAAGACAACCTAGGATCAAAAGTGAACTTTGGCTAGGCTGAATTTCCATAAAACATCCCAAACTAAAAACAAAAAGCCTAGGACACAAACTTAAGGTCCACCTAGACCAAAGTCTGCATTCTGGAGCTAACAAAATTGTCAGAATTTGATTCCAAGTGTGTTTACTACAATTTGACTCTCAAGTTCCACTATTTCAAAACTGCAACTTAAAAATAAGAAAATTGAGATAACGTGCAAATGAGTCACTATGGCACCGAATACCTGTCCCAAAAGTCATAAATAACTTGGGAAAACTACTAAAAAACTCTAAGCAAAGAAAAAAATAGAAAATAAGGAAATTACCGAATGGGTCGTTACAACACCCATCACTAACAAAGACTTTTGTCCACTAAAGTCAAGAAAAGAGTAGTAGCCAAAAGCTCGAAAAGGTGTAGATACTGGCCGGCATATCACACTCTATCTCCCAAGTAGCCTACTCAACTGCTCGATGTTCCTAATGAACCTTCACTACTGGAATCCCTCTATACTTGAGATGCCTCACATCTCTGTCTATAATAGCCTCAGGCTCCTCAATATAAGTTAAGTTATCATCAATCTGCACTGCCTCTCGATGAAGGACATGGGATGGGTCTGTTACATAGCAGTAGAGCATCGATACATGAAAAACTAGATGAACTATATCTAACTCAGGTGGAAAGGCAAGTTTATAGGAAATCTCTCCAACTCTTTGTAAGATCTCATACAGCTTAATAAATCGAGAACTAAGCTTGCCCCACCTACCAAACCTCATAATGCACTTCATTGGAGAAACTCTAAGGAAGACCAAGTCGCCAACCTTGAACTCAAGGGGTCGAAGCCTAAGATCTGCATAGAACTTCTGTCTACTCTATACTGCTCGTAGCCTATCCTGGATAAGTCAGACACAATCTGTTGTATCGCGGAGCCAATCGGAACACTGGAGTCGATCCTCACCACCACCAAACCAACCCACTGATGATCTGCAATTCCTGCCATACAAAGCCTTAAATGGCACCATATGAATATTGGAGTGGTAGATGTTATTATACAAAAACTCTGCCAAGAGCAAGTGCCTGTCCCAACTACCTCTAAAGTCAAACACATAGGCACACAACATATCATGAAGCACCTGAATGGTCTTTCCAGACTGCCCATCTGTCTGAGGGTGAAGCGATGTACTCAAATCAACCTCTGTACCCAAATCCATTTGAATTGACCTCCAGAACATCAAGGTGAACCCTGTACCCCGATCGAATATTATAGATACTGGTACCCTATAAAGTCTAACTATCTCAGGGACATATAGCTCAACCAATCTCTTTGCACCCCAGGTCGAACGAGTCAGTAGGAAGTGACATGAATTGGTCAATCAATCAATAGTGACCCAAATACAACTAAACCCTCTGGAAGTATGGGGAAGGCCTATGACAAAATCCATAGTAATTCGCTCCCACTTCCACTCAGGGATAGGGAGCCTCTACATCTAACCACCAGCCTTCAATGTTTAAACTTTACCTGCTAACAGTTCAAACACCAAGACATGATGGGAGTAATAGACCCTCTCACACCTTGCCACCAATAATGCTGCCTCAAATTATAGATCATTCTCACAATACCCAGGTGAATTGAGTATCTGGGTTGTGGGTCTCACACAATAAAGTCTGAATTAGATCACCAACCCTCGGAACCACAAGGCAGCCATGAACCTATAATACACCATCAGAGTCTACACTAGCCTAATCAAAATCACCCGATAGGACCCTTTTCGTCAACTGTACTTAACGTAGGTCCTCATATTGGCGCTGCCAAATTTAGTCATACAAGGACGATTTGGACTCAATATAGGCATTAATATTCTCTGGCGCTTAAAGATCCAATCTAACCATTATGCTGGCCAAGAACTAAACACCCTGAGCTAGAAGCCTCTTAAATAATAGAAACTACAGCTAGGATACCCAAACTCACCAACTTTCAACTTAAGGCATCGACAACCACGTTGGCCTTGATCAAATGGTAGAGAATAGTCAAATTATAGTCCTTTAGTATCTCAACCCTCTCTATTTCCTCAAGTTAAGCTCCTTCTGACTCAGAATATACTGCAAGCTACTATGATCAATGAATACCTCGCAGTGGACTCTATATAAATAGTCCCTACAGATCTAAAGCGCAAAAACTACCATCACCAACTCCATATCATGGGTGGGGTAGTTGCTCTCGTAATCCTTCAGCTACCTCGATGCATACACTATGACATGGCCTTGCTGCTTCAGAACATAACCCAAAAAGACACCCAAAGAATCACAATACACTATGAACGACTGGCCCTCAATTAGTAGAACAAGAATCGTAGCTGTAGTTAGTAACTCCTTCAGCCTTAGAAAGTTGGCCTCACACTCAGCTGACCACTAGAAGGGCACATCCTTCCATGTCATAGCTTCCTGAGGATACTTATTCTTAATGGTCACCTTGTTCATCTTCCTATAATCAATACACATCCGTAGGGACCTATCCCTCTTCTTAATAAACAGTACCAGGGAACCCCACTATGATACAATAGGATGGATAAAACCCCTGTCAAGAAAATACTGCAGCAGAAAGCTCAACTCATGAAGCTTAGTTAGTGCTATATGATACGGAGGAATCAAAATGGTCTCGGTTCCCGGATATACCTCTATAGAAAAGTCTATATCCTGCTCTAGTGGAAGACTAGGAAAATCATTAGGGAAAACATAAAAAAATTGCTAACAATCAAAATCGTCTCGGGGTAAAGGGACTCAACACTGACATCTCTAACATGGTCCGAATAAGTATAACAACCCTGAGCGACGTATCTATGGGCTTGACAATAAGAAATGATCCGGATCAACGAACGGCTAGTGGGACCGCAACGCACTACAAAGGGTAACACCAAGGATAAATAAGGTCACGGTCTTTTCATAACAATCCAGGACCTTACGATAGGAGGACAACCAGTCCATGCCCAGAATCACATCAAATCTAACATAGCTAGCTCAATCAAGCCAGACCACGTGTCATGACCTTTTATAGTCACCATACACGACCTATATATCAATCCAAAACTAGGTTGCACCCACCGGGGTAGATATACTCAAGGGTACAAGCAGTCGCTCACTATCAACACCTAGTTGTGCAACAAAATAAAAAGATTTGTAGGATAGTATGGAACTCAGATCGAACAATGTCAATGGTTAAAAATCAAGAACAGTCAATGTGCCGGTAAAAACTGCATCAGAGGTCTCAGTCTCAGCCTTGTTGGGAATAGCATAAAACTGGTACTTCTCCCTATTTCGTTGTGCTCCTAAATCTATGTTTCTTACTCTGGCCACCTGGCCTCCTCCCCTAGCTTCCCAAATGGTAGGTGGCCGACCTCTGACTGGTGGCACTGCCTACAATGGATGAACATGTAGTGTTGTGGCCTGAGAAACCCTATGCTGGGGAAATCTTGGGCATAGTAGCCCTAGCCCCCATACTCAAAACACCACTCCAATGAACTACCTCTGGGAATCCTGGGTCAATGTTGGGCATAATGATCTCACTCCCCACACTAATAGCAAACATCCCCTTTCCTGATCTTACCACAGGCCTCAGCAAGGCGAAACGAACCTTGACTAGGTCCCTGATAGGCTAGCTACTCGCTCTGCTACTAGAGACCTGGTACAGTCAGATCAACTGGAACCTCTAGTCAAAACTATGACCCTTTTACCTGGACCCTTAAAACCTGCCCTGATGACACTGCCTCTTCTCGCTACTCCCTAGGTCTTAGCGTGTCAGAATTTCCATATGGTGAGCATGGTCAGAAACCTCTAGGAATGAGTTCTGTAACACTAGAAGTAACTCAACATGGACCTGTTATTCAGACGTCAATCTGTGAGCGAAGTGAAGAATCCGCTCCTCCTTGGTAGATATCAAGTC
This sequence comes from Withania somnifera, assembly GCA_039654485.1. Classification (NCBI taxonomy): domain Eukaryota; kingdom Viridiplantae; phylum Streptophyta; class Magnoliopsida; order Solanales; family Solanaceae; genus Withania; species Withania somnifera. The sequence continues at coordinate 8,163 of JBDJHY010609215.1, read as the reverse complement.
TCTAGCATTCTTGGTTAAATCAATAAATCGTACCTCATACTAAGGCAACATCATAGATCCCTTTCTCAACCCCTCAAACTGCGACCTCGATGCCTTACGGACACTTCAAGGCACATCCTCACATGGGTGGAGCTAAAACTGGTGGTCTATAGTCTAAAAACTTTTACCACCACTGAATGTCGACACCCTTAAGGAGATAGGAGGTGAAATCTACCTCGTGCGAATCTAGAAGCTCTAAAGTTCGAAGGAGCTCCTCACAAATGGTAACAAACCAGTGAGTATTTAGCCCCTATGCTCCTTAGAACCTGGAGGGGGCAATCAGTAGAAAATGGTCTAACATCTTTCGCACCGCAAATGCAGGCATAGTAGGAGCAAGTGCTAGTGCAGGAGCAGTAGAAGTAGTCTGAAATAGTACAGCTGGTAGTACTTTTGGTGGTGGTGTTAGAGCTGCAAAAGCTGGGGAAGGTGGTTCACCCTGCGCCTCTCCCTAAGAAGATAACTACGGCCTATCTGCCATTATACCGTTTAATATCTAGAGCATCTAGTACAATAAGTTTCTGAACATGATAGATGGTGGCTGAACAGGTTGTGACGGTGGCGTGGGCGGTGTTTGATGTTGTGAGTCCCAATCCACTGAAGATGCTCTAGTACGAACCATCTGCGAAGGAATTAAGCTAAGGCAAGTTCCACAAGAGTACGAATAACAACGCATGATAGGATTCCAAAGAGTATAATATTTCCTAATGTACCCAATAGCCTCCCAAAGATCGGATGCAGACGTCTACACACTGATCCACAGGACTTTACTAAGTGTTTACTCTAATGAAAAAGAGACCAGTGAACCTAGGATCTGATACCACTCTATCACAACCCAAAATTTAGGTCATAATGGCATTTACAACCCTCCTGTAGACAAGCCTAACCCTATAGCCCGAAGCTACATGCAATGGGCTATAAACACTCGAATCATCCAGCAAGGGGAGAAAACATAAAGGCATAAAAGAATGGAAATAGAAGGAATACATACATAACCTAAATCCCAAAACCTGGTACCAATGGCATATGGAGCTACTATACAGCGCATCCAAAAAAGAGAAAATATAAAGAAACACCTAAAAGTAATACAAAATGGGCCCTGCTATAGACATAATAATAAAAGTCGAACTTAAGGAAACCACGGTTGGCTATGAACCCAAAGTTCATTGTAATCTCCTCAATCAGCTGTATCAACTCTGTACGGTCACGACATCTCTGATAACCCCTTTTGGTATTTGCAATACAAAAATGATACATAAGTGCAGCATGAGTACCATACAAGGTACCTAGTAGGCATCATCGACTAACTGAGCTAAAATAAAATGCAAGTAATAAAGGCGAGGAAGTAAAACAGGTCGATAATAGTAGGAAAATGGGAAAACTAATAGATAAGCAGAAATGTAAGATACCAAAAATGCAAGTACCAATCTACAGGAGCTAATCATCGTGAACACAATCCAAAGTGCCCAATACCAAAAAAAACACAAAAGAAAAGTAAGGAAACACACCTATGCTCCAGTTAAGCCAAACCACACTAACCAAAATATTATATATGCTCATGTACCACCAATAAAGGAATCAAACAGTAGGATACAACTAATTTAAGGAATAGAAAATAAACACACAAAACCTACTTAGCATCCCATAGCACTGGTAAGTACAAACGACACAACATAACCCTCCATGACTTCCCCCTAAAGCACGATGAGCACACAAAATACAAAGGAAATACACAGGGTGTACGAAATTAAAATAGATCAGTATCATCAGTGTTAATAACCAGGGCCTCTCCCTATCAGTACCAATCTCGGGGCCTAGCCCCCTATCAGCACCAGTCACCAGGACCTCACCCTATCAGTGCCAATCTCGAGGCCTTTTCCCCTATTAGTGCCAATAAATAGGGCCTCACACTCAGAGTGCCAATCTCTAGGTCTCGCCCCCGATTATGCCAATAACCAGGGCCTCGCCCTTATAGTGCCAATCTCGAGGCCTCGCCCCATATCAGTACTAATAATAGGGCCTCTCCCTCACAATGCTAATCTCGTGGCCTTGACCCCTATCAGCTCTAGTAACTAGGGCGTCGCCCACACAATGCTAATAACCAGAGCCTCGTTCTCACAGTGCCAATAACCAGCCAGATAGTAATATAACAATCTCAATACAACGAAACAACAATAAATACAAATAATAACGAAACAAGAAAGTAAACGGAGTCTAGGATCGGCCAAAGGATACCAACTATGAACTCATGTCACCACACTCATCCTACAACAGCTATAATAGTTTCCAAGGTCTGTGACATCCACACAGTGGGCAAGGACATAACGAGAAATTCTAAGTAGCCATATCAAGTCATGAACATTAGTCATACCAAAGGACATAACGAGAAATTCTAAGCGGCCATATCGAGTCCTGAACTTTGTCTTAGGAATATCATCTATCCGAATCTGCAAGTAATGGTAACCATATCTCAATTCAATATTATAGAACATTGTGGCTCCCTGAAGTTGATAAAATAAATCATCAACCCTTGACACAGGATACTGTTCTTCACAGTGCTGTTATTCAGATGCAGATAGTCAATTCATATTATCACAGTACCATTTTTGTTCCTCACAAACACAATTGGCGCACCCCAAGGTGACACACTAGAATGAACAAAAGCCTTATTTAATAAATCTTGGAGTTGAACCTTCAACTCTCATAACTATACAGAAGCGATATGGTAAGGTGCAATAGAAATAAGATTAGTGCCCGTCTCTACATCAATAGTAAAGTCAATAGCTCTCTCTAGTTTTAGGCTTGGTAGGTCGATTAGAAATACATAAAGAAAATTAGAAACAATGGACAGACTCAGGAATAGGAAAGTTAGCATGAATATCGCAAACATAAGCTAAATATGACAAACACCCTCTCCCTACTAACTTCCTAGCTTGAAGGAAAGAGATAACCCCTATCGGCGCACGACTACTAGAGCCCTTCCACACCATCGGAGATGAACCAGGCATGGCTAATATAACGGTCTTGGCATAACAATCCAAACTGCACGGTGAGGGGACAACCAATCCATGCCTAAAATGACATTAAAATCAACCATGTCTAAAAGCATCAAGTCAGCCCAAGTGCCTAGTCCATTATAAGAGATCATGCATGAAAAAATCACCAGATCCACTACTAAAGAATCCCCTAAACGGGTAGCAAAACACATGGATACAGATAACACATTACTAGGCAACCCCAAATTGGGTGCAAAATATGAAGACACATAAGAGAAAGGAGATCCAGGGTCAAATAAGGCTGATGCAGGTATAAAACACACAAAAATCAAACCTGTAATAACAACATCCGAGGAAAAAACCTTAGGTCTAGTAGGAAAGACATATAACTAGCAATCACTACTATGAAAAACTTGACCACAACCACTTCCCCTACCATACTAGCCACTACCACGATAGTTACTCTGTGCCCCACCTCTAGTCGGAAGAGGCACTAATCTCAAAGGTTGTACAAACTGAGAAGCAAGTTAAGTAGTGCCCCTCTAAGGACAAG